>JAZAYU010000008.1:13203778-13298235 GCA_038501625.1 Corbicula japonica
GGTGCTTACAATCAATGTTTGTGTCACTGTGTATTGTATCGGCTTTCGTGTTACACATGCTGGGCCCGAGATCATAAAACTAAATCAGGAGACCAGTCTCAAATCTTAAGCATCTGATTGCTGAAATGGCAACTGGTTTGAGACTGGTCTCCAATCCCAGTTTTATGATCTTGGGCCCTGGATATAAAACAGCAGTGTAAACTGTGTACCTGTTGAGGTGTTATGTTGAGCCAGATTTCAGGAAGTTGCTCCATCCCATGTGTTACAGCCACCATGTTCTCAAATGTGTCCAAGAAGGCTCGATTTGACATGACTCCTGTTGGAGCAGTTGTGGCAAACTGTAACAGTATAATCATAGTGAGACACTGACTCATTTCAATGAAGGCATCACCAAACAGGGCAGAAAAGTACTGTTAATTTACCCTTTCCTTCACATAAACTCTTTTATGCTATGTGATATGGATCTGCAGTGTTCATTTTGGATTTATTAGGTTATATCTGACCAAGATGCAACCAGTGCAATTTCAGATCAGATATACCAGCTGATCGAAATCTACACTGGTCGCAAATGCAATAAAATGAATATATATGGGATAGAGGGTAAAGGAAACTGTGTTTTCTGTGACAGACTTAACCTGATATGCATATTTGAATACCGGTACTTTTCATCATAACTACGAAAAATTACATTTAAAAAAACTGGTCTAATCACAAGAATTGTTAACCTTGAATTTTACATGTATCATGATATTTATACTGTAATACATCGTTACCTGGGAGTAAAGATTCATGAGTTGTGCAACAGTGAAGTTGTCTGTCGTTGTTGTCTCAATCTCTTTTTCTGGAGGAGGGGGTGTGGGTGTCCTTAATACCACTAAATCCTGCAAATATCAACAATGCAAATCAAAAGTAGGTCATATAAGGTATAAATGTAATAGAATTTAAACACAATATTATGTGTGAAACAACCACACACAGTTCAGTACTATCTTGCATTTTGATAGATTTTGCGCCAAGTCGCATACAGTGCTATTTACAACTTTAGTCTCATATAAAAATATAGGGACTTGAAAATTACTGTATTTTACAACTGAAAAAAATTATGATTAGGACAGTTTTTTTAGGTTTGGAGATTCACATCAATACCAATCAGATGCTAAAAATAGAAAATCTAGGATAAATTCCAATCAACCAGGTGTTACCGATTGGAAACTGGAATCGGTTTCAGCTAATCAGCTTATCAACAGGAGACAGGATTCCAGTCTTGGTTACTATTGAAACAACTAAGCAAATGTTACATTTTTCTTTAATCAAGAGTGGTACATACCTCATTGAGCAAGAAGTCTTGCTGTTTCAGCGTCAGTTCTTGTTTGATCTTCTGCTTGTTTTCTATAGCATGTCGAACAATCTCCGACATGTGGTCAATACTGAAATATATATAAATTATCTCTTCAGAAATATATTCATTTTGTCATTTTAGACAACTTATGTCTCAGATCTGTTCAAAATTTAAAAATATTCAAAATAAAATTTTAACAAAAATACTACAGTGTTTTCTACAAGATCTTACAGTACTGTTGTTCTCATGTTGTTTTTATGAAGCATTACAAGTAAGGCTAACATTGTTTCAAATTACACCTCGAGCAATTTATTTTTGTTCTTTTGCATACCTTTCCATTTCCTTGAGATATCTCGCCCCGAGCCAGTCATTCATATCCTTGAAGGCATTATCAGCCTTGCCCTTGAGATCTTGCAGCAAGCCCATGGCTGTCAGCTTGATCAGCTCCATCCGGGCCTTGCATGCCTTCTCCTCCTCCTGGATGGCAAAGAAGTACTCCTGTTTCATCTTCTCACGAGTTTCCTTCCTCTGTTTGTCCTCTTCTGATTCTGGCTCTGACGCTATCAAGGAAACCATGATATTCATTAAACAGTAAAACACTTCATTTACCCTTTCCTCCATATACACACCTTCATGACATGGGCAAACAGTGTAGTTTCTGATCAGCCAGCACATACATGCAGTCTAAACAGGATCTGCACAGTTCTATTTTTTATTAATGATGTCATTTCTGTCCAACAAGCGAACAGCAGAGATCCTGATCTGATAACACAGATGTGCCAGCTGATCTGGTCGCACATGGATAAAAAGGCATATATATGGAAAGGGTTAAGGCCATCTCTGGGAATGGATTAAAGTGGTCGTTAGCCTCCGTGCCGTCTGATCATGATCTGAACTGTTCGCTTTTCAATTCATTAGGTTATTTCTGACCAAAATGCAACCAGTGCAGATCCTGATCAGATGGCACGGATGTGCCGGCTGATCTAGATCTACACTGATTGCACATGCGAAAAAAGGCGTATATATCCAGGAAAGGGTTAAGCAACTTGTGTAAAAAGTTAATCAGACAGCACCCTTGTGTAGGCCAATCTACACTGGTCGAACATCGGATGTAAGCCAAATCCATGACATAAAGTGTTTTAATCTACACTTAATAGAGCTGTAACATGATTCTAAAATAGCAATACTAACATGGCAAAATTATGTTTTGAATGCCACTTATATGTAAATGTGCAATGTTGTGCACAAATGATAGATGCAGGTCTTGTATACAAGTTGAATTATTGTTATATTATGATCTACACTGCCATCTGCATAAAAATGAAACACCAACTCTCCAACACAAACTGTTCTGTCCAACTGCAATGCATATATAAATGTAACACAAACTACGACTGTAACTTGCAGTAACTTGCGATAACTTACGCTTTTCCTTTTCTAAATTTGAAAAAGTTACTAATCGTTATGTTTTTAATATAAGAAAATTATGGTAATAAAACCCGAGTTACATGAATTGAGAATGTCAGATACTAGTTTTTTTTTCATATGATTTTTTTTATCAGTTTTATTATTTAACAACATAATATTAGATTCATCTTATTTCTAACAATTAATGCCAGCCAGAGGTCTTTTACAAAATGTTATTTAAAGAATTAATAATTAAACAGCAAACAGTGTAGAGTCCTAGAGTGCATGGAATGATCAGTGACTCACTGACTCAACTGAGGTCTTTTTTTTTCTTCTTTTTTTTTCAGGCCCCTTTTCAGGGTAACCCCATTTATTATGCAACATTTGTGTAATACAGCAGAATACAACATCAATACATAACTTTTAACAAGCAATACATATATATGACTAGATGGGTGTTCAGTTGAACACTTGTGTCGCCCTCTGGTGCTGTCGGAATACAAATGCAAGTACAAAAAGGGGCATAACTCCATCAAATGTGACCTTGACCTTAAGAATATAGTATCATCACGAGCGTATTGTCATAGGGAATATAATTTGAAAGTTTGATGAAGAAATATAAATAAATGGCAAAGTTATAGCAAATGTTAATTTTTCATAAAAAGGAAAATAACTCCATTAATAAATGGCAAAGTTATAGCCAATGTTAATTTTTCGTAAAAAGGAAAATAACTCCATCATATGTGACCTCGACCTAAAGAATGTAGTATCATTACAAGCGTGTTGTCATAAGGAATATAATTCAAAAGTTTGATGAAAAAATATTAAGAAATACTAGATGGGTGTTCAGTTGAACACCTGTGTCGCCCTCTGGTGCTGTTGAAATAAAAATGCAAGTACAAAAAGGGATATAACTCCGTCAAATGTGACTTTGACCTTATGAATATAGTATCGTCATGATAGTATTGACAAAGGGAATATAATTTAAAAGTTTAATGAAGAAATAATTAATAAATGGCAGTTATAGCCAACGTTAAGTTTTCATATAAAGGGGAATAACTCCAACAAGTGTGCCCTTGACCTAAAGAATGTGGTATTATCAGGAGCGTGTTGTGAAAACGAATATAATTTGAAAGTTTTATGAAGAACTAGATGTTTTTTGAGAAAAACCCATGTTTCCCCCCCCCCCTGTGCCATAACCCCTGCATGATGAACCCTGTGACCTTGACCTTTGACCTACTGACCCCAAAATCAATAGGAGTCCTCTACTCAATAAGGACATCAACTATAGGAAGTTTGAAGGCTCTGGGTAAAATAGAGCTCCTGTTATTGAGTGGAAACGGTTTTCTACTCAATAAAGGCTATTACCCTATGAAGTTTGAAGGCTCTGGGTCAAAGGGTACTTGTGTTATTTAGCGGAAACGGTTTTCACTCTTTGGGTCACTGTGACCTTGACCTTTGACCTACTGACCCCAAAATCAATAGGGGTCTTCTACTCAATAAAGGCTAGCACCCTATGAAGTTTGAAGGCTCTGGGTCAAAGGGTACTCGAGTTATTGAGCGAAAATGGTTTTCACTCTTCGGGTCACTGTGACCTTGACTTTGACCTACTGACCCTCAAATCAATAGGGGTCTTCTACTCAATAAGGGCTATAACCTTATGAAGTTTGAAGGCTCTGGGTCAAAGGGTACTCGAGTTATTGAGCGGAAACGGTTTTCACTCTTTGGGTCACTGTGACCTTGAACTTTGACCTACTGACCCCAAAATCAATAGGGGACTTCTACTCAATAAGGGCTATCACCGTATAAAGTTTTAAGGCTTTGGGTCAAAGGGTACTCGAGTTATTGATTGGAAACCATTTTCACTCTTTGGGTCACTGTGACCTTGACCTTTGACCTACTGACTCCAAAGTCAATAGGGGTCTTCTACTCAATAAGGGCTATCTCCCTATGAAGTTTGCAGGCTCTGGATCAAAGGGTACTCGAGTTATTGAGCAGAAACGGTTTTCACCCTTCGGGTCACTGTGACCTTGACCTTTGACCCACTGACCCCAAAATAAATAGGGGTCTTTTACTCAATAAGGGCTATCACCCTATGAAGTTTGAAGGCTCTGGGTCAAAGGTTACTCGGGTTATTGAGCGGAAACGGTTTTCACTCTTCGGGTCACTGTGACCTTGACCTTTGACCTACTAACCCCAAAATCAATAGGGGTCTTCTACTCAATAAGAGCTTTCACCCTATGAAGTTTGAAGGCTCTGGGTCAAAGGTTACTTGAGTTATTGAGCGGAAAGGGTTTTCACTCTTCGGGTCACTGTGACCTTGACCTTTGACCTACTAACCCCAAAATCAATAGGGGTCTTCTACTTAATAAGGGCTATCACCCTATGAAGTTTGAAGGCTCTGGGTCAAAGGGTACTCGAGTTTTTGAGCGGAAACGGTTTTCCCTCTTTGGGTCACTGTGACCTTGACCTTTGACCTACTGACCCCAAAATCAATAGGGGTCTTCTACTCAATAAGGGCTATCGCCCTATGAAGTTTGAAGGCTCTGGGTGAAAGGGTACTTGAGTCATTGAGTGGAAACGGTTTTCAACCTTCGGGTCACTGTGACCTTGACCTTTGACCTACTGACCCCAAAATCAATAGGGGTCTTCTTCAGGTCACTGTGACCTTGACCTTTGATCTACTAACCCCAAAATCAATAGGGGTCTTCTACTCAATAAGGGCTATCACCCTATGAAGTTTGAAGGCTCTGGGTCAAAGGGTACTCAAGTTATTGAGCGGAAACGAAGTGTGACAGACCAACAGAAGGAGTGATTGACAGACAGACAGACAGACAGACAGACAAGGCAAAAACAATATGTCTCCCCCAGAGGGGGGGAGACATAAATATTAAGAAATGGCAAAGTTATAGCCATGACAAAAAAGGCACATAACTCCATCAAATATGACCTTGACCTATAGAATTTGGCATCATCATGACTGTGTTGTCATAAGCAGTAATATTGGAAAGTTTGATGAAGAAATATTAAGAAATGGCAAAGTTATAGCCAACATTAAGTTTTCGTGACGGACGGACAGATGTCCCGACGGACATACAAAGCGTACCTATGTATCGCCGTTTCTTGGAAAGGGTGACACAAAAAGGAGAGCTGAAATTCATTTTTTAACCAAAATCGACAGAATTGTGTAGTAGTTACATTACATCCTTAGGTGTTCATTTACAAAATGTTTATATTTCAACTAAAATAATTGTCAATAGTTTTGTACAACAAATAAGTGTTCTAAAACATGAATATAAAAAAAATTCACACATAAAGTTAAACATACTTTTTTCAAATTTACAACTTACTGGTAAATATTTAAGTAATTTTTTTCATTACCCTGTCCAGTTAATTAAGCTATATAGCTTAGTTGGATTGACAAGGCATATTAACATAGAACAGATCTAAAAAAGTTTGTACTAAATTCGACTAATTAATAGATTCACTTTTTCCCATTTAATTAAGAATTCTTCGAGCTTATTATTTCTTATAGCTATTTCTTTGTTTATTTTTAATTGATTTTTCATATAGGTTTGTGCACCATTTATAGATGGAGTACAGCATAGTGTTTTACAATGTTAGATATATAGCCGAATCTGCAATAACAATATATTTTCTGAAAGAAGTTTATTGTCTTTAAAACCAAAAAGTAAAACAGCTTCATCATATTCTGGAAAAGATTGTAAGAGACTAAGTAAATTTAATATAAATATTCTAGTTGTATAACATTTGCAAAATAGCTGTTCAATTGATTCACATTCTTTCCTACAAAAAGTACCAAAAGGATTCTCTGCCAGATTCATTTTATGTAGAAGCTCATTTGTACCTAAAATTCTGTGTAGTATCCTTACTTGAAACCACTGAACTTTTGTATCATTTGTTAGATTGAATGGAAGAAAATAAAACATTTTCCAGTCTTTAGTTTCAAAAGTAAGGTTAAGTTTATCAGACCATTTTTTCTGACTTGATGATATAGAACTGTTGGAGTTTAATGAATTATATGCCCAAGGTTATAAAGCTGAGCATGGAAACCAGTCTCAAATCTCAAGCATCTGATTGGCTGAAATGGCGACTGGTCGCCATTTCAGCCAATCAGATGCTTGAGATTTGAGACTGGTTTCCAAACTCAGCTTTATAACCTTCAACAATAGATGTCTTTATTTTGCTGTAAAATATATTTCAAATAAGGTGGAAGACATGGTCTTGGTTTAACTTGGAGATTATTTTCATCAATGTTTAAGCTGTTTAACAGATTTGACTAAACTGAGGAAAGACAAAAAAATTGGCTTTTAAGTGATACTTCTCATTGAATTCTTGGTGACTAAGAAATCTTTTATGTTCAACATTATATATGTCTGCAAAATAGTGCACACCTGCATCAAACCATGCTTTTGTGAATGAACTTTTAGAACCAATAATAATATTATGATTATAAAATTAAGGTAAGCCTCCTACTTTATAATCTTTTGGTGATATTGTTTCTATAATTATAATCAGAGAAAGCCATTAATGTGTCCTTCCAAAATTCATTTTTTAATTCCTTAGTTATTTTGTCAAAGTAATGTTTACCACAGTGAAATAATTATTATTAATTAATAATTATTCGGACTTGATCTTTGACTGAGAAGATAGAATTTAAATCATGCAATCACTTTATTTCCAGTGAATTGGTATGTTATCTGAATTTAGATTTAAAACCTACAGTGTGAAATGGGGCATGTCACAGAAAAAGGTATTATTGGTGACATTTTCAAAATTTTAGTTGTAAATTACATTTAAAAAAGAATTTAAAAATCAACCTATAAAGTGAATTACTTGCTGAAAAATGATAAATGAAACAATAAGCCTGACTAATTAAAAACAAATCCTGGTAAAATTTCTTACGAGCTACAGGTGTTGCAGTTCCTTCCTCTTTCTTGCCTCCCTTCTTTGGTGAGGGGCTTCGACTCTTCTTGCCTTTTGCTTTCGGTTTGGTTTTAGCTGCAGCTGCTGCGGCAGCAGCCTCTTTCTGTTTGTCAGCCTCTTTCTGGCGCTCAGCTTCGTCTGCTGCTTCACGGGCTGCCTCCTCTGCTGACATCTAAGGGAGACAACAATGAATATACTTTATATCTAGGGTAGATGATAAACAGATATAAAATACATTTTAGGGAGGTACACAACAAATATAGGGATGATTATATAAGACTATTTAAACCAAAGCAAAAAGGTGTAAATAGCTTACATATTACAGCATACCAATGGCCTCTTTTTTTCATCAAGAGGATTGAAGCCCTTGTTGAGAATTTAACAAAATCAAAGGATGTAGAAAATCAACGACTTCTCAGTAGGTAATTGAATAATAGCATTTATATCAATATGTATTTATTTCTTGAGTTATGATTTTTTTTTGTCTTGGAATTAAGATTCATTTGGACATTGTAGTGCATCTTTGAAGCATAACAGGCATTAGAGCTTGTTGGTAATAGCAAAGTAAAATAACATTAACCGAGCTAACTGTAAAAGCAAGTATTAAAGATACTAAATGACCTGTAAAATAGGGCTCTTTGTTTTTCTTTTATCTAAGATCTAAGATCTAAAGTTCATTATAGGCATAATGGGTTTAACTGGCATACACAATGATTTTTTTCTCATTTAGAATTAGTAAAATGAGTAAATCAGAATGAGTGTTGGAATTATTTTGTATGGTTAAATATTATTTGTGATTTTATTTTCATGGATGCATTGCGCATGTAAGAAAAGCATAATAGAGGGAAATTGTCAGACGTACAATATTTGAGAGGTTGGTAAGTCCAGTGTGGAAAGCATTGAAGATAAGTTTCTCATCAGGATCTTCTGGTGGCACAGGACTCTCGTATCCTTCTTCCTTCTTCTTTTTGTCCTTGGCCTTGGCAGCAGCGGCAGCCTTGGCAGTCTCGTCAGCAGAGGTAGGTCGGCGGGGAACCAACGGGATCCTGAGTCAAACAATGTACTATATATATATGTATAAGGTATTTCTTAATTTATCCATTTAACCCTTTTCTCCATATATATGCCATGGGTGAACAGTGTAGGTCCAGATCGGCTGGTATATCCATGTCATCTGATCAGAACTGCATTGTTAGGGGTTTGAATTATTAGGTTATTTCTGACCAAAAAGTGAACAGCTGATCTGGATCTACACTGGTTGCACATGCAATAAAATGCAAATATATAGAGTAAAGGGTTAATCCAATTTATTTTAAACAAAACTACCAATAAGCGACATCATTGGAAAATTTGTCTCCGAGGATATTCTTGGCATGTTAAGTTGTTGCAATAAAAACAAAGTGATTTTGTAACAAATTTTTACTAAATTATACAATGTATACACATATTCACAAAAAAAACTATGTTTTTGATTAACTATGTAATGTTGTATCGCGGAGTAACCTCATCTCCCCCTAAACACAATTTGCATGGCACAATTGTTTTTCTAAATTTCAACAACATTATTTCCTCAATATTTTTACATGAAAAAACACAGTTGAAGTCTTATGTTAAATTTCGCTTAACCTTTTACTCCGTTTATACCGGTTTTATCAGATGTGTGAACAGTGCAGATCCAGATCAGCCGGCACATCCATGTTATCAGATCAGGATCAAAACTGGTTGCTTCTTTGTAGAAATAATCTGACGTATCAAAAAGCTAAAGGTGTAGATCCTAATCACTTGGCACATATATGCTGGCTGATCTTGATCTATAGTTTGCACATGCAATAAAACCTGTATATATTGAGTAAAGGTAAAAGTCAAACTTTTGATTCATTTGAACATTCAAATATGCAATTAAAATCATATTTAAATCATTTTTGTCTTTAACCTTTCATAGAAATAAAAGCTGAAATGCATTTGTATCCAAAAACAATCAAATGTCAGTATATTTCAGCATCTTCCAAACTAGTACATTATGTCTTAATAATTTGTGTATCTATATTACAGTCAAGCCTGTCTTAAGGGTCCAATTTACGGAAATCCCGAAAATGACTTCTAAATTCAGGTGGTCTCTGTTTACAGGTTTTTCTCTAAATAAGTGAATTAGGCAATAAAATATGGCCCTCATTAGCAATTGATCTCACGAGTGGCCTTTATCACATGCTTGGCTGCAATAGATTTTTCATGTTAACATGTCATAAATTGTTTTTGAAATTTATTTGAAGCCTGTCTTTTATTCTCTGTTTGAAATATAGCAAATATTGCTGTTAACCTATGCGAAACTCATTATAAAATGTCATAGATTGATTTTGTAATTTCTTTGAAGCCTATCTTCTATTCTCTGTTTGAAACCTAGCAAATATGCCATGATGTTACCATTAGCAAAACTCATGTTAAACCGATAACACATTTTGAAGGGAAATTGTAAATGAATTTGTTTTAAATTCTTGCTTAAAACTTTAGTGATGGCTACATAACATAGGTACTTAATTTCCTTGTAATTTTATTAACTATCTTTGTACTAAGAAGATGCTCAAAATGTGATTTTGATGTACTGTATATTAATGCTTACTTGAATAAAAATAATTACAAAAAATGTCACTGCAATAATAAATAAAAAATTCTGACAATTCTTGAAAGTGTGAAAAAAGAAGCAATTAAAAAAAACATGAAAAATAACAACTACGCAAATAATTATTGTTGTTAAATTGAACAGTAACTATAAAGTAGAACAGAATTCCTGCCTTCCATGAGATCTGCCTTCCTGGCTTTCTAAATTTTCACCATCGAGGAGTTCAGAATTGCTAGATGCAAACAATACATTACAGACATTACCTTTACAGACATTATATTTACTATCAGCTAAATAATAAGAGTTTTTTTCATAGCATTTTGTCAAACATTTACAAAATTCAAGTCACAAAAAACTACTTTCTTTTTTTCTAACAAACACCTTTAATTACTACCACTTTGCAATCTCCATACTGCCTGTTAGTTATTTCATAAAATTATAAATGGCTCAACCTTTTCCTCCATAGACACAATTTTATTTCGTAGGCAAACAGTGTAGATCTAGATCAGATCACACATCTTGGCCATCAGATCAGTATCTACACTGTTCACTCCTCGGTCTGAAATAACCTTAGGAGTCTGAAGGCAAACACTGCAGATCCTAATCAGACAGCACGGATGTGCCTGCTGATCTGGAACTATACTGTTTACCCAGGCCATAAAGGTGTCTCTATGGCGTAACAGGTTAACAGTAAATAGCAGCCAATGGAAAATTTTCTGATTACAAAAAGACTTGGCTCTAAGATTATAAAACTGATTATGGAATCCAGTCACTGATTTCAAGCTTTCAAATCGTAAGTTATAAGACTGCTAAATTTCAACCAATCAAAAAGATCTAAGATTGGCATCTATTCTCAGTAAATATACATCAATCTCACCTTTTACCGGCTTCTGTTGGCAGATTCTGTACTTCAGCTGGTTTCTCTTTTTCTTTACTCTTATCTCTCTTCTTTGCTGAAGGCGTTCTTGACCGGGATTTACTTCCTTTTGGAGATTTCTCCCTCGGGGATTTACTGCGACCACCTTTAGGGGATCTTGGAGACTTGGACCTTTCAGACTTGCCAGTGCCTGGTCTGGATTCTGGGGAAGGTGTCTGTTGTCCTTCACTGGCCGTCTTCTCTGGGGAGCCAGGCCTCTCAACTGGCAACTGCAAACCAATTCAGACAATATTATGGATTTAAGCCCAGCTTAGGCATAATGGCTAGGTAGCTTGGTGGCATTTTCTTTTTTCAATTTTATAGAACTATTAAGATAACCATTTGAAATTGAGTACTTCAACTTAATAGGTCTTTGTGCAATATGGTTGACTACAATGTGACTAAGATAATAATTTCACAATATATTTCTCTCTGATGATGTCATTAACCGTTTCCATTGTTTAAGCATGTACCTCTACAAGTGGCAGTCTGATGTAATTGGGATTGAGCTCATCAGGTATTACTCCCTCCATGCCCCTGTAATAGTCCTTCATCATCCTGACAGTGTCCTGGAACCTGTCCACCTCTGCCTGCATCAGTGTGATGTAGAAGTTACTGAGCACGCCTAATCGGTCATCCAACCAACCGTCGTTCATCACTGTCTCCCGTTCCTTCTCCGCCTGTTCTTTACGCTCATCACAGATGTTCCACAGACGTTCTCTGAGGTCATCAACTCGCTGATGTAGCTCCATCTTAGTTTCATCATCTTCTCTCATATCATCAGGCACATCATTATAATCCTGGAAGTAAACAACATTTCAGGTTTTTGTTTTGAACAATATTTTCATCATCTGCATAACTGAATACACTTTAACATTTACATTTCAACATCATCCTCTATGAATCATAACTGCTGGTGGTAGGCAGCAAGACATTACTTTAAGAGGCATGGACACAATAAAAGCTGCTCACAAGTTATTGGACAGTGCACTATGTTTTGACTTTTGATGTTGATGAGCATGCACATTTTGCCACAAAATGCTGCTTAAAAGTGGGTCGTCATTTGCTTTGTTGTCAACATGTATGTTCCAACAGCCACTTTTTAAAGAAGTACATGTAACATCATGAATTCTTCTCATATGCTTGATAAAAATGAGAACATGTATGTAAATATAAGAACTGAATTAATATTTGATTGTGTTCATCTGGGTATGAAAGACATTTGGATTGTTTAGGGAAGGCATGAAGCCCTTCACACACTTTAAACAACCCAAATGTTTTCCATGTGAAAACAAACAAACATGAATTCAATTCTTAAATAAATTTTCTAATTTTTAAAACATTTTAAACAAGTTCTTTGTGCAACCCAGCTATGGCTGAGTTAGTATCGCACTAGTTCTATCTCGCCGTAGAGCTAGCTTTTATGGCAACATGGTATAGCACAGCCTAGCATGTAAAAACTATGACTGGAGACAATTCACAAATCTCAAGCACCTGATTGGCTGAAAAGAGCTGGTCTTCATTCTGAGTTTTATATTCTTGCGCCATTAATTATTATTGCAATCTTATCTCTTTTAAGCCTTTACTCCGCCAATACATCTTATATCTAATGTATTAACTGTGTAGATCCAAGTCAACATTGGTTCTTGCAGTCTGATCAGGATCTACATCAGTCCCTTTTAGATTGGTTTTGTTTTTTCTGACCAAGAAGCAAACAGTGTTACTGCATGTATTAATAGGCTAATCTGGAGCTGCACCCATTGCCCATGTGATTTAAGGTGTATTGGGAAAAAGAACGCTAAATGTATTAAAACAATTATAACATGACATAATCATAACATAGCAAAGCCAGAACTTATAACTCTAACCAGCATACCTTTTGAAACTGTGTCACAAACTCCTGCTTGTGATCTGGTCGCCGCAGATATGCCAAGAAATCTTTTCTGAAATAACCAGCATTACATTCTTATGAAATTCTGATTTACAGAATTTTTGTTTGAAATTTAAAATCATATAACCCTTAACGTTACATTTATGCCTTTTATCATTGTGCTGGCTTATTGTTTGCCATTGTGATTACAACTGTATAAACCGGTATGGAGTAAAGGGTTAAGGACTATTTAGATCTTATATGAACCGAGATAAGCAGATGAAAATACACATTCTAACATGACAGGATTAATTCTTATTAATTAATTAATTTTTATGGGATACAAAGTTTTGGGTTACTGATTTGAAGAAGTTAATATAAGATCACAGTTATTGACTCCTACCAGTTTCTCTGCATATATTTATGACATTGCCTTAACATAAACAGACATTTAGGGATAAATTTTCATTTGAATATAAAATAAAATATAATCCTCAAATGAAGGAATGCAGCCATGTTACCTGATCTGGAAGAAGTATCTGTAGATATTTTCTCTCTCCTCTCGAATTTTGCGGAAGACAAACTTGCCATTTTTAATGTATGTGTTCTCTACATGCTCCCAGTGGTCAGCCAGCACCTTGGCAAGTTGCTGTCAAATATAACAATGATCAAGTAAGTATAGTTAAAAAAAAGGTATGTAAATGAGTTAATCAAACACTGGGACGAAGGTAACCGTCTTTTGATTTCTTTAGTCTTTAATTTTTCTAAAGTTTAAAACAGTTCCTTTAATTAAAATGTTTCATTATTATATTATAAAAAACAATCTAATTTATAATTCAAATTTATGGTTCAGTTTGGTAATTGTCAGATTGTTGTATTCAACTTTAATTTTATCAAGTTTTCCAACCTGGTATACTACACTAGAATTAGGTGTTCCATGGAACAAATGTCGCCTTATGTTGCATTTGAAGGGGACATAACACAAAAAATAGTGAAAGAGAAGTTATAATACTATTGTGATTGATGGCATTGTTTCTGCAAATGATATATTCCTGGTATTAGGTGACTATAGACTAGATTCTGAAAGTCCAAAAGGGCTCAAAAAATGAGTTGAGGTAGGGCCGACAAGATATACTTTTTATTTTGGTACCAAATTAAAGCCTATTATGTGGCCAAACAATCTGGACTGGCCTGCAAAGAAAATTTTATTGCGAATTGTCGGAAAATAAGGGGAAATAACTCATGCCAAATCATACAAAAAATCAACAAAAAACTGATAAACTCAATGATATGACATATATTATAAAGACTTGTTTCTGTCTTCATTGAAACTTTGTCAAGTAAGTTGCAAGATGCAATTTAAAGTCCAAGGTGAACAACTTATGTATATAATGTGTGATAAACAAGAGTTATTCCCCTTTATTTTATTGAAAGATAATGTAAATCACTTATGTCCCATTTTCTTTTGCTAGAAAGTGATATTTCCAGTGATTTTTTAACTTAGAGAAAGGAATTATAGCACAAATTCTCTGAAAAAGCTTGTTAAACACCAATAACCATCCAGGTCAGATTATATACATTTAATTTCATACTTAAGAGCAAGCCATTTATTACAAGCCAGTTTGACAAACAGGACTTATCACAGACTCATCGGTGGCAGGAAACGTCCACAAAATGTTATCAACTCTCTTATGGCAATAATACTTATTTGGTATTCGACAAACTTGGTTTGGAGTTATTGCCCTTTAATTACTAATTTTGACCAAATTAGTAATTAAACGGCAATAACTCTATAGTGACTGAAGCAATCTGACGGGTTAACTCCTCCACATTTTAACTCGACAATCTTTAACAAACTTGCTTAAAATGTTTAAAGTAAACATATACAGTTCAGTAACTTGCAGATAGCTTTGATAGATAGTATCCCCTTATGGCTGTTTTAACCAAATTAGGACTGCCCAAGGCCCCAGTTTGTCAGAATGCTGTGGGCATAGTATGTCTGCTACTATCTAAACAAGATATTCTAGATTGCAGCAATGGCGTTGGATTCATTGATATTTCATTGCCATTTTTTAAATCAAATAAGCAATGGATGCTTTCTTAATTAAAATGACAATCTTCATCAAACTTAGTAAGAACATGTATGTACATAATATCTTAGAAAAGGTTGATAGCCAGTCAGATTGATCTGTCACTCTTGAGTTATGCCCTTCAACAGGAAATATTTAACAAGTTACATCTATACCAACAATACCTATATGTACTATCACTAAAATTTGTCCGACTGTTTATGGGGACAATAAGATCTCAGCTATGTATGTTACAAGCAAGATTACATTAGTCAAGTCACAGGGGAGTTATGGGTCTTTAACAATTTCTGCTCTCTGACGGTTTTGTGGCAGTTTGAAATCTTGTTCTTTATTTGTTGTATTAATCATTATATTAAATCATTCGTACATGTTGAGTTAAAAAATATGTGTTTTAAAACTCATTTATTTTTTCTACTTTCTGAGTGCAATCAATGCACATGAAATTAAAAAAATGTAAATCAAAAACAAATACAAGTAAATGAGCAGTGATAATATGACGACATCAAACTAAAATTTTTTAAGTTAACATTTAGTTGAAAGATTATTTTGGAAATTACCTAAATAATATTTTTAAAGTGTTCCATTGACTGCTTCTGCTTTAGAGCTCATTTGAAATAGCATAAGGGAGTCTTTAATACATAATTGTTATGGCTATTGATAAATATGCTTGTGGCTAGTGCTACACTCAAACTATAGTCAGACATACTCGCACATGTCCTTGACAAAATTTTCAAGCTTCTGAACGACAGTCTAAGAGTAAGGTCTGGGTCCATCTACGGGTAGTACTTCCAATAAATAAGGATGGTTCCATTTGGACAGAAGTCTCAAGAGTATTACAATAAGTGAAAAACAAAAAAAAAACCTTCATATCTATGGTTTGTTATGTTTAATTATTACAGCTTCATATTGATCATTCTTTTTTTTTTGCTTGAAACAATGAATCCATTTTCATTCACATGGAACTGGTTTTAGTAATACTAAGCTTGAAACATGGTTGAGGAACCTCATGGAGACTATGTGTTTCTGTTACTAGTTATTGTCTCAACAGTCGCTTTGCTTCAAATGTGGCCTTAGTCTTCGTGAAAAGGAAGTGTCAGTCCTAGAAAAAAATGCTTAACCCCTTCTGAGCCTGAATGGAAACGTTGAAGTAGCAAGTTGGTTTTAAAACATTCTTTGAAATTGACTGAAAGGCGATCTGAAGCCATTCATGGTAGTACATGTACTCCCTTCTTTGGGTAGGACTGCATCTAGAATAGCATAGCAGACCAAAGAGAAAAGTATTCATAAACCTAACATTGGCCAGGGACCAAGAACCTAGGAACAGCGATATGAAAATAATAGGTCCTATGGGTTATACTATCAGCATGTAGTTGATAACAGTATGTTAAACTTATTCCAGCTCCTGTCAAATTGTTGCAGTCCTTTCTGAATACTAGCACTACCCTTGTAATGGAGTGAGGGCCTGGGTCTGAAAGATATTATTCTTTAACAATAAAAATAGCCTACTAATTGCCATAGTTAACTCTAATAATAGTGTTGAGGATATTAGTAGGGAAAGCATTGTCATCAGAACAAAGGGTCCAGATTCCTTCGTAGGGTTACCTTATTCTAATTCTTGGATCCTGCATCCTTTTTATGCCCCCACTCTGAACCAGGAGGGGCCTTATAGGATGCCCTTGTCCATCTGTCCCTCCGTACTTACGAAACCTGTGTCGCACATAACTCAAAACGTATGAGAGCCACAATCATGAAACTTGACAGGTATGTTGACCATCATGTTTAATTGTGCACCTGGGGTTTTGTTTTGGGCCACGCCTATTAAGACCAGAGTGATGTTACTTATGCATTTCAATATAATGCATTCAGCAAGTAATCTTGTTGTATGTAATTCCAAAAGTATGAGAGTCGCAATCATGAAACTTTACAGGCATGTTGACAATCATGTGTAGTTGTGCACCGGGTTTTGTTTTTGGGCCATACCTGTTATGGCCCCTTATGCATTTCAATATAATGCATTCAGGGTGTAATCTTGTGTCGTAGGCAAGTACAAAAGTATCAGTGACAGTCATGAAACAGGCATGTTGACCATCAAACTGCACTCATATTTAATATTGTGAACTGCAAATTCATCTGTTTTTTTTTCCTGAATGTTTTCAACATTATATGTACTTTGAGTACAATATTGGCGTGTTTCACAATGACAACTGAGGGTGTGGGGGGGGGGGGGGGCATCTCTGTCATATGGACATATCTCTAGTTAGACTTAAGAAAGAGTATGATTGCCTAATTAATTAAATAGTTTTCTTTTCTTTTCTATAAGTCTAGACTAAGAACAACTTTCAAATATTGTTTACCTATCTTAAAAAGCGATTGCTATAACATAGAACTGGTTAGTAACCATTCTAAAACCTCTGGATAGTGTTACCAAACGTCTCATGGCAAATACACTGGCGTCAAGAAGGTGCTTACACTATTCTGTGGTGTAGGAAGCAAGACCGTGTCATATTTTAATGACTCTGCTAGCGTTTATAAGACTTCCTCGTTCTATATTTGGGCAACACTAGCATCCAGAAGTGACTGTTTCTCCATTTTACATAAGCAGTCCTATTTCTCTAAGCTCGAACAATATATACATGTATATTTTGACATATACAGAAAAACTTCTTTACTTACTATCCGTAAAAGACTTGCGATATTTGGGATTTTAATCTTTCCTTTACTAGTTTAAGCTAGAAATTTCAAAATGTGCCATTATATTTCAAAATATGTAAAAATGAAAACATTTACAGGCAGTACAATATTACGTTTTACTTACAACCAACAAGATTGTAATCTTACTTACGTTTTCGCATGATGGGGTGAGAACAATGAATAGAACAACCCTCAATATGGGAACTTATCATTTGTCAATGCAACCATATGTAATGAAGTTAAAAACTGTTTCCTGAAGGAAAAGAAGTTAAGTTTGCCAGATCTCATTGTATTTCATTATTTAAAGATACATACCCGCAATTTTCCTGTAATTTAGTAAAAACTTAACATAATACAAAACATCTGAAAAATCTTCATTAAACATGTGTTTCAAAATAACAGTAATATTTATCTAATGTTTAATTACTTCACCTTTTTTCAAGAAATTAGTTACCACCTGTATTCAGTTAATAAACTGGCTAATTTACCGTTACGCTGTTATACGTCATTATGTGACTGTACAAAAATACAACAGGCACTCTGATTTGCATAACTTGTTAGGATGTTCAAATCATATTATACTTAAGGACTTTGAAAACGCACCCTTGGGATAAGTGTATTTTAACTTGGAAAAGGCCTTTGAAATGAAATGTTTCACATACCTTTGTAAAGTACAATTCATTGCCGTCAGTTTGATAGTAAAATATTTAAGATTGGTCTATTTATACAAAAGATATTGCGAGTTAAAGACAGTAACCCTAAAATCAAAAGTAACACTTCACGGCTATAGAGCTTGCATTACAATTAAAGGCATATCATTGAAAACGAACGCTTGTATTGGCTAAAGTGTTACTTTTGATTTCAGGGTTACTGTCTTGAACACGCGATATTTTTATTATCAATGAACCAATTTTAAATATTTTGGTATCAAAATGACGGCAATGAGTTGTACTTTACACAGCTATATAATATGTTTGATATAAAAGGCGTCTTCTATGTTTATATACACTTATCCCAAGGGTGCGTTTTCAAAGTCCTTAAGTATAGAATACAGATGTGTTGATGCTGTTATTTTAGAAGTGCCTTTTTATGAGTATGAGGGATTACTTACAAGAAGTAGAAGACATTAAAACATGTAAAGTAAGAATAAAACAGATCTATTGGAGACATCTGAACTTCGACAAAATGTGCCACCAAATTATCATATTAGAAAATATTATTATATATTTTTAATTAACCCCTTTTATTTGATGTTTTACAAAGCATTTCCTTTCTGGTTTCTTCTTTAATTGAAGCAGATCATACTCTATATACATTGTAAATAACAAAATAAACTAACATAAAATGTGTTGATTATCCATTTAAGGTTTTATTAAAAGAATACTTGCTATAATGGTGTGGGTGGGGTAATTGTATACACAATTTTAAGGTTTTATCATCAATAACGCATATTCTTCAATATAAAATGTCTTCTAAAACATCTAAATTAATGTTTAGAAGATTTATGTGAAATATCTGTATAAAGATTTACAAGTGATATGAACAGATAATTTTCTTAACTCATAAAATAGGGAAAATCGTAAATAGTTGTGTTTTCTTTGTATATTTTACCAACAAAAATGTCTTAAATTACATATTAGTCCAATATTATGTGCTAATAATACATCTTAAATAAATAATGGTTGCTAAATCATATAAAAACTAATGTTGATACTAAAATTTGGACTGATATCAATGCAACTTGTCATTATATCTAAATATTTTAAAGTTAACTTATAATTCTATATCAGAGTTATCTCCCTTATTTTTTCAGGGTTTGCAATAAAATAATTTTTGCAGGCCACCTAATTTCATTGAGACATACCATAAACTTCAATAAAATCGTAAAATAAAAAGTATATCTTGTCGGCCCTACCTCGACAAAATTTTCAGCTTCAGAATCTAGACTACTATGATAAGTACTTTCAAAATTACAGGCAACATGAAGTCACTATTGCAGGTGACACAAAAGGCTAATTAAACACTTTCTGAGTTTAATAACTACAAGTATTATAGCAAGCACACCTGGTTAATGAACTGGTCCACAAACTCCCACTCCTCAGAGCCAGGCTGTGGGGGTGGTGGGCCAGCTGGCACTTCGGGCACGGGTTCAGGTTCTGGTTCAGGGGTCTTACCCTTCTTACCAGATCCCTTCTTAGATTTGGGAGACGAACCTGGAAGTACAAAAACAAACAGTAATTGCTAATTTAAAATATAGTGACATAGGTCCTTATTTCTATTATTTTTTTTATTTTTTTTTTAAGCTACAGTTGCTCAAATTATTATTTTATGAAATTATATATAATTATTAGGTTATTTGTCAAAGCAAACAGTCCAGATTCTGATCAGATGGCACAGATTTGCCTGCTGATCTGGATCTACATTGTTTGCAAATGTGTAGTAACATGTATATATGTAGGAAATGGTTAAAGAAGAGAACAACTGACCTCTACTCTTCTTGCCGCCGTCCTTGCCGCTAGCACCACGTTTTGGAGAACCACTCTTGTCTCTCTTCTTATCTTTGTCTTTTGGAGATTTACTTCTCGACTCTTTGGACGAAGATCTGGATCCCTTCTTACCAGAACCTATGTGTGATACAATAACATAAATGACACAGTCTACTTACATTTGAACAGTTTTCTAACTATTTACCTAGCAAATTAATTTAGCAGACTTATCTTCAATTTGAGCCAGTCCATGTATTTTTAAAAAGGGTGTTTTACAGAATGTTTAGCTGAATAGTGAACAGTGAAAACCCTCATCCGCCATGATTGTTGGCTTGTCTTACCCCTTCCCCAGCCTTTATGGAATATTATGTCTATAATAATTCAGGAAAATACCCAAACATGAGAATTTAAAATTTGACTCCTCAATTTTAAAAGATTTAGTTACAATTGATCATAAATATGATATTATTATCCGCAAACAGAAATTCCTACCTTTTCTGGATGAGGGTCGGCTGCTCTTCTTCTCCTCAGGTGGGGGTGTCTTAGGAGGCTCTGGTGGGGGTGCGGGAGGCTGGAATAAATAACATAACATGTTACATTGAATTGAAGGCTTTACACCATTCATACATCTTGTCTGGTATGTGCGAACAATGTATATCCAGATCAGGTGGCATATCCATGTCATCTGATCTCGATCTTAGCTGTTTGCTTCTTGGTCAGAAATAACCTAATGAATCAAACAGTAGCATCGAATCTGATCAGACAGCAATAATCTGCCAGCTGATCTGGGCTGAAGGTTATAAAACTGAGTTTGGAAACCAGTCTCAAATCTCAAGCATCTGATTGGCTGAAATGGCGACTGGTCGCCATTTCAGCCAATCAGATGCTTGAGATTTGAGACTGGTTTCCATGCTCAGTTTTATAACCTTGGGCACTGGATCTTCACCATGGCATAACTGCAATACCCCTTGGAGTACAGTTTATTGGATTTGCACCGAGTTACTATTTTTGGTGAAATAAATTGTTTTCTGATATCCAAATGTCACTTCTATAATAGTATCTCTTTTTTGTTTATTATACAGAACGTTAGATTAAAAATATGGTTTAACACTACTCCATATAATTTATATACTTTTTGCGACCAGTGTAGATCCAGATAAGCCGGCACAACATGCCGTCTGATTAGGATTTGCACTGTTTGCTTTTTTGGTCAGAAATCACTTAATAAACCAAAAAGCAAACAGTGCAGACTCTGATCAGGTCCCAAGGTTATAAAGCTGAGATTGGAAACCAGTCTCAAATCTCAAGCATCTGATTGGCTGAAATGGCGACCAGTCGCCATTTCAGCCAATCAGATGCTTGAGATTTGAGACTGGTTTCCATGCTCAGTTTTATAACCTTGGGCACAGATGGCATGGATGTGCTGGTTGATCTGGATCTAGAGTGATTGCCCATGCCTTGTGTGTATATGGAGGAAAGGGTAAAGTTCTCTTGCACAGATCAAATTTACCTCTTCTTTCTTCTCCTCGACAGTTTCTGTTTGTTCAACCGGCTGGGAGCTCTCCTGGTCCTTGCCTTGTAACTGAAAATCACAAGTTATTTCATCTTTTACTCCAGGAAATGCTTAAATTCAAAATCTAACATAACTAGTAACGTCTTCCCAAAGTCCTTTCAGTGAATTAACTGTTACTGCTTATTTTCTGTTTAACTTATGTGATGTTGTTTTTTCATTTGTGACATCATAAACTTCAAAATAAAGTTGACAAAACAAACAGTTCCTGCATTTTTATACCATATTTAGCAAAGTGGTATCAAATCTGAATTAATATACTAGTGATTTACCTTCAAACAAATCACTAGGCATATTTCAGGTGTATAGATAACAACTAAACATGAAAATTAAACTACTTATCGAGACCACCCCAAAATTCATACCACTTCCACATGACCACTATTTATAGTTCTATTTTACACTGTTACACTATTTTCCATCCATTAAGATATGCTATTGGACTTCTTTTTCCCAACCCCAAAAGTTGTCTTAAAAGTAGGGTTTTACTGTAACTGTTATTATTGCTTAAACATCACATAAATGTATGTACCTTGTTGAGGGTATCCTCGAGGATTTTCTCCACCTCCAGCTGGACAGATCTCTGTTCCTGTGTGGCATCCACCCTCTGTAATGTTCCAAACTTGGTGAACCACTTCTCAAGCTTTGGCCAAGTGTCCAAGAATCCAGTTATCCTGGCAAACATATAACAGTTTTTTTAGTTTTTTTTGTCTAATGCGATAATAACATGGGCAACAAGTGAATATCCAGATCAGCCTGAACATTCACACAGTTCTATCTGAATCCACATTGTTAACCTCTTAGTCAAAAATAAATTACAATCTGTAGGTCTTCACTGTAAACTATATTGTTTTCTAAATATATCCAGAATACTGTTTTGAGCTAATACTAAATGAAAAAAAATCAAAACAAATACAAGTCCTTATCACATTAAAATAATTTGTAAAGAGTTAAAGCTTGTATGAGTTTGTCTCTCAGGACAAGGGTGGCGTTTATATTCTGTCTCAAAATCAAATTTTTTATAAAGTTTAAATTACTTTCGGATGTCTCAAGTGTATCACTGTGGTATCTTATATTTCGTGCATATTTAACTTTTGCATATTTCACACTAAAGTGAATGTGCAAATTTATACCCCAACTAAATTACACCATTTATTAATGTCTTAATAGAAAAATACTATTCTACATGTATATGTCATTTGCAGCTTTTACTCTAAAATCTGTCCTAGTGGAATTGAATGATATCTCATAACCCAGGATCAAAATAGATGTAGCAATTCAATAACAATTTAAGGATTGAATCGATATTTGATGATTTTCATTTGGGTATGGAAAACAGTTGGGTTGTTTAAAGTGTGTGAAGCCCGAACGAAAAACATCAAATATTGATTCAATCCTTATATTTACACATATTTATACTCTCATAAATACAGAAATTATTAGAAGAATTCGTAATATAACGGCTTTTTCTTATGGCTGTTAGAACAGCCATGTTCACGACAAAGTGAATGACTGCACGCTTTTTCGCAACAACTCGTGGCAAAACGTGCATGATCGGCGACGTCACAGGTCAAAACATTGTGCAACGTCCAATAAACTGTGAACGGTTCTTCTGGAGCCACGCCTTTTAAACTATTACGTCACACTGTTTACCATTAGAAATTATGATTCCTTAGGTGAATAAGACTTCATCGTAGAGAATGAAGTTGAAGTGTAAATATATAGAATTTAATCCTTTTCTCCAATTCATGGACCATGTGCAACCATTGTCGATCCTGATCTACCTCCCTATCCATGCAGTCTGATCAGGATCTACACAGTTCACTTATTGATTCCTTCTAAAGCTCTTACCTGTGTTGTATCTGCTCCTTGTCATGTGCAGGATCTTCTGCTTCCACGACTTTCTCGTGCTTGCCAACACCAGTAGCACTGCCCTCTGGTGGAGGATTGAACTCTTGATGATATTCCTGATCAGACTGTACTGTCTCTACAGAAAATCAATCACTATGAATTAGTCTTTATTTACAGAAAAAAACATATCTTTAACCTTTTACTCAATATTAAATGTAAACAGGTTTTATTATGTAGGAACAGTGTAGATCCATATCAGCTGACACATCTGTGCAGTCTGATCAGGATCTGCACTGTTTGCTTCCTGGTCAGAAATAACCTGATGAATCTAAAAGTTATTAGTGTTGATCCTGATCAGACAGCACAGATCTGCTGACTGGTCTAAATCTACACTGTTAGGCTATGTAATCTGAATCTACACTGTTAGGCTATGTAATCTGAATCTACACTGTAAGGCTATGTAATCTGAATCTACACTGTTAGGCTATGTAATCTGTATCTACACTGTTAGGCTATGTAATCTGAATCTACACTGTTAGGCTATGTAATCTGAATCTACACTGTTAGGCTATGTAATCTGAATCTACACTGTTAGGCAATGTAATCTGAATTTACACTGTTAGGCTATGTAATCTGAATCTACACTGTTAGGCTATGTAATCTGTATCTACACTGTTAGGCTATATAATCTGAATCTACACTGTTAGGCTATGTAATCTGTATCTACACTGTTAGGCTATGTAATCTGTATCTACACTGTTAGGCTATGTAATCTGAATCTTCACTGTTAGGCTATGTAATCTGTATCTACACTGTTAGGCTATGTAATCTGTATCTACACTGTTAGGCTATGTAATCTGTATCTACACTGTTAGGCTATGTAATCTGAATCTACACTGTTAGGCTATGTAATCTGAATCTACACTGTTAGGCTATGTAATCTGAATCTACACTGTTAGGCTATGTAATCTGAATCTACACTGTTAGGCTATGTAATCTGAATCTACACTGTTAGGCTATGTAATCTGAATCTACACTGTTAGGCTATGTAATCTGAATCTACACTGTTAGGCTATGTAATCTGAATCTACACTGTTAGGCTATGTAATCTGAATCTACACTGTTAGGCTATGTAATCTGTATCTACACTGTTAGGCTATGTAATCTGAATCTACACTGTTAGGCTATGTAATCTGAATCTACACTGTTAGGCTATGTAATCTGTATCTACACTGTTAGGCTATGTAATCTGAATCTACACTGTTAGGCTATGTAATCTGTATCTACACTGTTAGGCTATGTAATCTGAATCTACACTGTTAGGCTATGTAATCTGAATCTACACTGTTAGGCTATGTAATCTGAATCTACACTGTTAGGCTATGCAATCTGAATCTACACTGTTAGGCTATGTAATCTGAATCTACACTGTTAGGCTATGTAATCTGAATCTACACTGTTAGGCTATGTAATCTGAATCTACACTGTTAGGCTATGTAATCTGAATCTACACTGTTAGGCTATGTAATCTGAATCTACACTGTTAGGCTATGTAATCTGTATCTACACTGTTAGGCTATGTAATCTGAATCTACACTGTTAGGCTATGTAATCTGAATTTACATTGTTAGGCTATGTAATCTGAATCTACACTGTTAGGCAATGTAATCTGTATCTACACTGTTAGGCTATGTAATCTGAATCTACACTGTTAGGCTATGTAATCTGAATCTACACTGTTAGGCTATGTAATCTGTATCTACACTGTTAGGCTATGTAATCTGTATCTACACTGTTAGGCTATGTAATCTGTATCTACACTGTTAGGCTATGTAATCTGTATCTACACTGTTAGGCTATGTAATCTGAATCTACACTGTTAGGCTATGTAATCTGAATCTACACTGTTAGGCTATGTAATCTGTATCTACACTGTTAGGCTATGTAATCTGAATCTACACTGTTAGGCTATGTAATCTGAATTTACATTGTTAGGCTATGTAATCTGAATCTACACTGTTAGGCTATGTAATCTGTATCTACACTGTTAGGCTATGTAATCTGAATCCACACTGTTAGGCTATGTAATAAAAGTCTATCATAGAGCAAAGTGTTGATAATGCTTCAAACATGCATGCATGCATGACAACCTGTTTTATGTTATAAAATAACATAAACTAAGGATATCCCTGTTGGTAGAAAGATTATTATGCAAAACAAAATCTAACAAGAGGGCCATGATGGCCCTTATATCGCTCACCTGAGTACAAAAGTACTCTCAGCTTGTGGTTTCAGACAAGAAGATTTTTAAAGTTTTTCCTATATCAGTCTATATAAAATAAAGTGAACCCTGGGGCAGGGCCAATTTTGACCCCAGGGAAATCATTTGAACAATCTTTGAAGATTTCCACTAGAGGGTGCTAAATGCCAAATATCTAAGCTCTAGGCCTTGTGGTTTCAGACAAGAAGATTTTTAAAGTTTTTCCTATACAAGTCTATATAAAATGAAGTGACCCCTGGGGCGGGGCCAATTTAGATCCCTAGGAAATAATTTGAACAATCTTTGTAGAGTTTCACAAGAGGATGCTTAATGCCAAATATCTAAGCTCTAGGCCTTGTGGTTTCAGACAAGAAGATTTTAAAAGTTTTTCCTATACAAGTCTATATAAAATGAAGTGACCCCTGGGGCGGGGCCAATTTAGACCCCTTGGAAATAATTTGAACAATCTTTGTAGAGTTCCACTAGAGGATGCTAAATGCCATATATCTAAGCTCTAGGCCTTGTGGTTTCAGACAAGAAGATTTTTAAAGTTTTTCCTATACAAGTCTATATAAAATGAAGTGACCCCTGGGGCAGGGCCAATTTAGACCCCTGGGAAATAATTTGAACAATCTTTGTAGAGTTTCACAAGAGGATGCTTAATGCCAAATATCTAAGCTCTAGGCCTTGTGGTTTCAGACAAGAAGATTTTTAAAGTTTTTCCTATATAAGTCTATATCAAATGAAGTGACCCCTGGGGCGGGGCCACTTTAGACCCCAGGGAAATAATTTTCAACAATCTTTGTAGAGTTTCACAAGAGGATGCTTAATGCCAAATATCTAAGCTCTAGGCCTTGTGGTTTGAGACAAGAAGATTTTTAAAGTGTTTCCTATATAAGTTTATGTCAAATGAAGTGACCCCTGGGGTGGGGCCAATTTAGACCACAGGGAAATAATTTGAACAATCTTTGTAGAGTTCCACTAGAGGGTGCTAAATGCCAAATATCTAAGCTCTAGGCCTTGTGGTTTCAGACAAGAAGATTTTTAAAGTTTTTCCTATATAAGTCTATGTAAAATGAAGTGACCCCTGGGGCGGGGCCAATTTTGACCCTAGGGAAATAATTTGAACAATCTTTGTAGAGTTCCACTAGAGGATGCTAAATGCCAAATATCTAAGCTCTAGGCCTTGTGGTTTCAGACAAGAAGATTTTTAAAGTTTTTCCTATATAAGTCTATATAAAATGAATTGACCCCTGGGGCGGGGCCAATTTTGACCCCAGGGAAATAATTTGAACAATCTTTGTAGAGTTCCACTAGAGGGTGCTAAATGCCAAATATCTAAGCTCTAGGCCTTGTGGTTTCAGACAAGAAGATTTTTAAAGTTTTTCCTATATAAGTCTATATAAAACGAAGTGACCCCTGTGGCAGGGCCAATTTTGACCCCAGGGAAATAATTTGAACAATCTTTGTAGAGTTCCACTAGAGGATGCTAAATGCCAAATATCTAAGCTCTAGGCCTTGTGGTTTCAGACAAGAAAATTTTTAAAGTTTTTCCTATACAAGTCTATGTAAAATGAAGTGACCCCTGGGGCGGGGCCAATTTTGACCCCAGGGAAATAATTTGAACAATCTTTGTAGAGTTCCACTAGAGGATGCTAAATGCCAAATATCTAAGCTCTAGGCCTTGTGGTTTCAGACAAGAAGATTTTTAAAGTTTTTCCTATATAAGTCTATGTAAAATGAAGTGACCCCTGGGGCGGGGCCAATTTTGACCCCGGGAAATAATTTGAACAATCTTTATAGAGCTCCACTAGAGGATGCTAAATGCCAAATATCTAAGCTCTAGGCCTTGTGGTTTCAGACAATGAAGATTTTTAAAGTTTTTCCTTTCGGTTGCCATGGCAACCAGAGTTCTGCATGGAATTGATTTCTTTGAACAACTTTGGAAGAACTTCATGCATGGAACATACGTGGCAAGTTTCATCAAAATTGGCCAAGCCGTTTCAGAGAAGAAGTCGATTGAAGCAATTGTTGACGACGGACGACGGACGACGCACGACGGACATCAGGCGGTCACAAAAGCTCACCTTGTCACTACGTGACAGGTGAGCTAAAAGGAATATGATATCAAAATTGAATGTAAAAGTCATTTGGAGTATTTCACTGGAGGTTTGCATGGGACAAACAAAATTTCATTGAAATCACAAACAATCTACTACTAGTAATTCATGTTGCATATTATTCTTATATTTACACTTCAACTTCATTCTCTACGATGAAGTCTTATTCACCTAAGAAATCATAATTTCTAATGGTGAACAGTGTGACGTAATAGTTTAAAAGGCGTGGCTCCAGAAAAACCGTTCACAGTTTATTGGACGTTGCACATTGTTTTGACCTGTGACGTCGCAGAGCATGCACGTTTTGCCACGAGTTGTTGCGAAAAAGCGTGCAGTCATTCACTTTGTCGTGAACATGGCTGTTCTAACAGCCATAAGAAAAAGCCGTTATATTATAAATTCTTCTAATAATTTCTGTATTTATGAGAGTTTAAATATGTGTAAATATAATATGTGTATATATTGGATTGTTTAAAGTATGTGTGAAGCCCTTCGGGCTTCACACACTTTAAACAGACCAACTGTTTTCCATACCCAAATGAAAAACATCAAATATCGATTCAATCCTTAAATACATCATAATATTCAAATCATAATTATTCATGACATACTAATTTCCATGGATTTCACTGGCAGATTAAATTTAATTTAAAATCACCATGACATAAAGAATTGAACATAAACGAAGCTTAGAAAATTGAAATCCACTAACTTGACCATGAAAATGGTGACTAATAATTTTCAAAGGATTTCTCAATAATTTACTTTGAGTGTAGACAAGAATGTGTTATTTACTTGTTCTTCCTGCTGCTCTCTTGAGGCAGAGATGGTCAGGAATGTCAAACACGATCACTACATCAATGCCGCTAGCGGGGTCAGCAGGGACAGGTGGTGGGCGTGGATCTGGGGCAAGTGTGGACTTCTTCTGTTTTATCTTGCCTTTTCCCTCCTTAGACTCAGTATCAAAACCGGTGAGAGCTTTCTCCAGCATTTTGGCCTGGTTGTAGTTCAGTGGGAAACCATCAATCACCCATCCTGTTCCTTCTGGTACTCTCCTATAAATATCACATCATGTTGCTACATCAATATCTGTATAAAAATATTCAGAACAGCCAAAATCTAAAAGTTCAAGCATGTGCTAGCTGATCTGGGTCTAACCTGGTCGCCCATGGATAACAACAGCCAAATCCCATAAAGTAATGGATACATTTGATGATCCAATTGTGATCGATCGCTAGATTGTAGGGGTCGGTACTGCTTCCAAGGACTGTTAACCCTTTCCTCCATGTACATGCCTTTATGGCATGGGCAAACAACATAGATTCAGATGAGCCAGTAAATCTTATCAGGATATTTACTGTCCACTTTCTAATTTATTAGGTTTTTTCTGAACAAAAAGCAAACAGTGCAGATCCTGATCAGATGCCACAGATGTGCTGGCTAATCTGAATCTACAATGATTGCCCATGTGATAAAAAAGTGTATAGATGAAGGCAAGGTTTAAACCTGCATGCACTTTACAACTGCAAATTTTCACCAGGGTATCATGTATAACAGGTAGAAGATGTTAGAAATAATATTCTACCCTGTCTACTGAGAGAACATAACTGGGTAGACAACACATGACCTGGTATCTGATTAATTTTACCAATAGAGTTAACTTTACTGTGCAACCTTTAAATTTCACATGAACAAATTTAAACTCGGAAGATGCAAAACATTTTTTTTTACAAGAATTTATGTAATTGCATTATTTTCATAACATGGGCAATTGTGTAGTCAAAATAGCCAGTATTTTATTTTGGCACTTTTCCTAGTGCAAATGAGTAAATGGTAATTAATCAGTTTGTAATATATTGTGGCATCGTTACACTTTTTGGATGTTCAATTTTTGCATATTTCCCTTTAAGATTGATTAGATTACTTTTGACCAAGATGCATCAGTGTAGATCCAAATCAGAGATCTAGCAGGGTTAAAAATGATAGCAGAGATAATAGAGAGTACACTATACAGTATTTACCTGACAGCCTCAACAAGAATATCTGCCTGAACCTGATCATCTACTGGCTGACCTTTCTTCAGGAACTTGAGGGCTTTCGATCCAAGCTTAGCTCTCGGGGTCGGCTGTAGTATAAAGAGAAAAGTCTATATGGTATTTTCCATTTGAGTTGTCAGGTAGTTAGCATAGACAGCTTTATAACACCTTATTTTGTAATGTCATCTTAAGTGTTTGTAGGCTGTACACCACTCCTGTATTTTGTCTTTACTAATACACACTTACAAATACTCAATACTCAATAACAACATTTCTACAAATAATGTCAAATGGTGACAGTGAACATTTTAAATCTGAAGAAAAGAATGTTGGTCTGGGATTTTGACTCGATCAACATTACTTTTCAAGAGTTGATAATATCTACTGTCATATTTGTTAGACTGTAATATATATTTTAATACATCAAATCAATAATATGTTGGTTACTACATAGTAATACAGTCTTTTACAACAGAAGCCTTCTGCTGATACAGAGTAATTTAATGCATTCAGTTCAGTGTTTTACAAATCTGTTGCACAGAGTTCCTAGAATTCTATTTTCAGCCATGTGACAGTTAAAAATGTTGCACAGCTAAACATTCAATTCTATAATTAGACTGTGTATGAGGGTAATGATAATGCAAATAATTGATGTTTGTCACCCAACAAATATACAGACATAATCTAAAATTACACAAATAAAATATTTAAAATTCACCCTAACCTGTTCTTTAGGCACTCTGGGTTTTGGTGTTTTCGCTGGTGTTGGTGCCTTTGGAGTTAGTACCTTAGAGCTCTCTGTGGACCGAGATGTGTCCCCTGCCTGCTGGCTCCCAGCTCGACTATCAGTTACCTGCCCTACGCTCCCAGCTTCAACTGTTGGCTTACCCTCAGGTTTTGATAAAGCTACAAAGTAAACACACACAAACTGTATGAAGTGACAGTCTTCAAAATTAGAATTCTAATAGAGTGTCTGAACTCTCTACTCCATAGAAAAACATTTATTGCCTGGGCAAACAGTGAAGTTCCTGGGTTGAAGGTTATAAAACTGAGTTTGGAAACCAGTCTCAAATCTCAAGCATCTGATTGGCTGAAATGGCGACCAGTCGCCATTTCAGCCAATCAGATGCTTGAGATTTAAGACTGGTTTCCATGCTCAGTTTTATAACCTTGGGCAGAGATCAGAATCTGGATCTACAATGGTTGCACATGCAATTAAATGTGCATATCTGGAGTAATTTGTCCAATTTTACATCATTTTGATGCTAAAACATTATTTCTGACAAATTTGTGATAAAAGATGAACATTGTGTTCAATTCAACGACACTGTCACCTGAAGGGTAAAGATGTATCTTTACTTCATATATTCTGAGACCACAAGAGTTTTAAACAGCACTATCTGAAAAACAACATGATAAACAAGGATTTGTGCGAAAATATGAATAATGTAGTAGGAAGTATGTCATTATAAATCTAACTTTAAAAACTTTATGTTGATTTTTTATTTGTCATTATGCTAAGCATTAATATGCATTAATACTGTGTTCCTTTTAAGAATTTAAGTTATTCAAATTGAAAAGTAAAATAAACAAACAGAGATATAAGGTCATTACAAACTGGAAATGATGTGAAAATCACCAAAAGCACATTTTCTAGTAGTGCAGTTCATACTGTTTTAATGGTTGCTATGCCTCTGCATATTGTCGGCCTGATTTCAAACCCTGCTGTTAACCAAATTTTGAATTTGGAAATGTAGGAAAACAGAAAAGCTAGTGCCAAATCTGTCAAAATCTTGCACCTCTATGCCTATGAATGGGAAAGGTTCAAGATAGTGTTGACATATTGTTTGGTGGTTGGTGGATATTTCATTAATTCAAAACCTTGTACAAGGTTTTAATATTAGGCCAACAATATTGTTTGTGATTGATCACAAGCAAAGATTACTTGCCCAAGTTTTCAAAACAAACTGATTTTTTACTGCGTGCATATGGACAAGCTGCAGGAAGTCAATGATGGTAAAACTCACAAAACTCGTTTGTACCCTTTGCTGTGTTCCCTGTGCAGTGCAATCTATTGCAAGTGTCAAACCAGATACAGCATTAGGAAGATATAGTGCAATGCTTTGCCCTGCGTTGTCTATACCTTCAAATTCATGAATAGGGATTGGGATATCAAACCCCTCTCCTGTTGGGGCTCGCACTTTGATTTGGATTTTAGGATACGGATACCCTGCACATAAATTTGATAGTTGTAGACAATAAGTTTTTATGCCAGCTAATTTGCAGAACTACATTTTAGTTAAATGATTTATTTTACAATGACTGACCGTATAACAAGTTTTTCAGACTTGATCACTGTTTCCTGGGTTTAAGCATTACATGTAGCTGTGGACTGTAGACTCTAGACATTTCAGAAGAACCATTAATATCTCTGGCGAGTTTCTAACATGTATTCTTAGGTTTACAGTCTAAACATGTAAACTGCTTAATTAATGTTTTGCATAATCTTTCTTGTTTGAATTATTTATTATGGTGCTAAAGATATATAGAGTTGAAAAATGATATTATATAGCATTGAAAACTTTCTCGTGCTTGCCAACTTTAAAACATTACCAAGTACTTTCATTACCGAGTACTTTAACAGTATTTAAAACAGAATATTTGTAAGTTACTTTAATTTTTCTAAATATCTCAATGTTTTGTGTATTTTGTTTTTGTTTTTCAGATGAAATATTTTGATAGAAAGAAAACACAATCAACTTGTTTTATTTAAATAGGGCTCCATATCAAATGATTGTGCAAACAAATGACCATCATACTAACTAACAACTCTACACTAAAATATGTGCTAAGAACAAGCACTATGGTCTATAAACTACTATTTTAAAGCAGCTAGTGTAGAAATCTTTAATCGTCTTATAAAATGAAATGCTAACACAATCTTTACTATTAGATCTTTATATCCATATTCTATTTTCTATATTTTAATGGTGTAAATAATTTCAATACAACACTTCATGATAGCTATACATTCTAGGAATTTCATAGACATAAATTCTTATAGCATTTTATAGCCATAAATTATTTAATTGTATTTCAAAGAAATAAATTCTTAGAATTTCAGCCATAAATTTTAGGAATGTCATAGCCATAAATTCTAGGAATTTTATAGCCATAAATTCTTAGCATTTCATAGAAATACATTCTTATGTTTAGCCTTGCATTACCAAATAATTCTTAGCAATGCAAATCAAGTCCCCAATCTAAGGAAATGTAAAAGGTCTTCAAATCAAACATAACTATTTACAATATTTACCTGATGCTGGCTTTTCCACTGGCTTTTCTTCTTCTTCCTGAAAACAACAGTTATCAGTTAGCAGAATCTCTCACATGTTTTCACTGTTTGTAATAAAGGAGTGATCAATAAAGTAAATATGTTTCCACCAATGGTTTACAATTATTATCAGCCCTCAGCTAGTCATTTCTAAAATTCAATTAAACGCAAACAAATAACCCTGCCTTACAGTGACTTAGGTCATCTGTGTTTTAGGTCAAATCATCAAATCGTCATCAACAGATGATATTCTTCCATTTTTCACTATTTTTATCGTGCCCTACAAGACCACAACTAATATTACTTATAAAACAAAGTTTGATAACTTCGACAGATTTAAAGCACTTCATCAAAGAAGCACATTCCTGGGTGAGGACAATATTACCTAGAAATAAAGCCTATTTGGGCTGTTGAGGACTAACAATAAGAAATAATGGAGGGATGAAAGCGAATTAGTAAATTCAAATCAAGCATGACAGACTGTTTTTGTTACTACTGCTTTTTTCATAAGTGTATGTGTATGTCCACATATACAAATGAAATATTTAATTCTCACCTCGGTAACCATCATGGATTCGCCTGCCTTGTGGGCCTCTATAGCTTCATTGACAAGGTCATCTACATTCAGAATCTCCAGTCGGTGCTCTGTAAAATACAATTAATAATTAAAAACATGTAATATTCAGAACTGACCTGATAAACACTTTTCCTCCATATGTAGGTCTTTATGGCCTGGGCTAACAGTGTAGATCCAGATCAGCTGGCACATAAGGAAGTGACATTTATGTATGACTTTTTTTATTCAAGAAAGGCAACCTCAGGGACACTGTCTTACATTTTAACAAGAACAGACAAATGATTTGTTTAGACTTGTACTATGTACATTATCTACAACACATAAACATCATATATAAACTCCAACATTTAACATCAAAATACTCACCTTCAGCAATTTTCCTGATGCAGACTGATTTTCCAGCAAAAGTTTTACCCAGTACACATGCTCTGATTGGGAAGGGAGGGAACTCTGGAGGGGGTGGTGGTGGCTGAAAACACAATACAATTACGTCCAGTGAGATCAGCTACATTTGCTTGTAAAGAAGAGTAAAACATTTTTGGCTATTCAAATTTAAAAGCTCTCTTATTGAACATGAATCAAAAGTTCTTCGAGACAATGTTGGGTTTTAAAAAAAATTGATTAAGTATATTACCTGGTGGCTAAAATTAATCCCATTAAAAAACAAAAAAAATAAATAAAAATTAAAAAACATTTAAGAAGTTGTGCATTATTAAAAATATACTGAAATCATAAAATGTACATTGTCTTTCAAAACATCTCCTAAACACTGTGTTATAAATCAGAAGAGCCCTGTGTCTCAAAGCAATGTTTCAGCAACCTGGATACTTCAACTTATTGTTACTACTGTACACAGAAAACTAGAACAGAAAACTTACTAATGGAGGATAGACCATGTTCAGAAGTCGTTGTACCACATGACCGACAACAGCGTTGTCTGGAGGAGGTCCCGTCAAGCCACTACCCTCTGGGGGCTGCCACTCTCCTATCATATTCTGCAATTATATACAATATTGCCAGTTCAACCACCAATGATGAAATTGTTTTTTTTTATCTAATCTAATTCAAAACAATGCTATTAACCAATAAACTCTTGTATGTTTTAAGATTTAAAATGAAAGTCTCAATACTATTAAATTAAAGAGAACCAATGTTTATTACTTATAATGATCAACTTCTATGCAACATGAAATCGTAAAGTTATAGATTTGAACCTTATATTCTAGGAAGTCTCCCTCATCCAGAAGGTTTCTGCGTTCTTCCTCTAGGATCTGCATCGCTGTGGGTTCAGAGGGCTCAACCACCTCAACCTTCTGGTACAGTGGTATACCAGCTTCAAACTGTGCTCTCCATTCTCGCATCAACTTAGCAGGTACCAGTCTGAAAGGAATAAGTGGGAAAATGTTGTTTATGTGAAATGACTAGCAGCTTAAGTCAGTGACTACAGTTGGCCTAGCTCGATCTGCATATACATGCAGACTGATTTGGGCCTGCATTGTTAAGAAAAGCTACTTTACTTGGTCTTTCAACAAATGTGACTTAACTTACTGGTTTAATGCTAAACTTTATAGTACAGTACAGCAAAACACTTGTATTTTTGCTTCATAGTTAATACCCTTTTGAATAGTGAATATAAATTTTAGAATTCAGAAATAGACTTGACTAATAAAAAACACCCTGCATGATGAGAATAAATTATGTTATTAATCGCACATACTTGTTGGTAAGTTCTCTGTATTCTGTGACTTTACATGCAAAGTCAACGATCTGGTCAACAACTCCCTGGCACATTTCATAGTGTTTACGATACTTGGCCTCCGCACGCTCAGCCGCGATCTTGTCATGCAGTTCTTTGTCCTTCCTTGTCTGTTCTTCATACTCCTTCTTTGCAAGTCTTGCCATTTCCTAGAATACAACATAGTCGTATGCAAGAATGGTCAAAACAACTACTCAAGCTGTATAGCAGTTAATAAGTTTCTGACTTCTTTTTTTGTATTAACCCACTCTGTACTGGAATTTACCATAACTGTCCCTAGGGTAGACCAAGATGAACCTGTGCAAGTCGCCATTTCAGCCAATCAGATGCTTGAGATTTGAGACTGGTTTCCAATCTCAGTTTTATAACCTTCAGTCCTGCACATATGTTCAGTCTGACCAGCATCTACACTGTTGGCTTGCAAAAACTGGCACACCTTGGTAGCCACTTAACATGTTTTGGCAAGCACCTGCAAAATGTTTGGGCTTTGTTGAACATGGCAAAAGCTGCCAGAGCCCCTACTGCATATTTAGATAAAGAAAAGTAATCGAAATTTGGTCTGATTTAGGTAGCATACTTAGGTAAGTACAAGACTTACCAAACATTTGTCTGATTTAAGTTTGTTAAGCACACAGCAAAGCCTGTGTGTCACTCCTTCATTTAAATCAAATGCAGGATCTGATCCCTTAAACTTTTGTTTTTTAGGGTCTGAGCAACCAAACTGACAGCACCAGGTGATGCTCTTGAATTTATGACATATACATGTTACAGACTTAGTAAATATTTTGCAAACTAGTTGTAAATTACCTGTTCCCTGTTAAGGGCCTCATCAAAGTCCTTAAGCCTCCTTTGCTCATACATCTGTTCTCGGAAGATTCGATTCTTACGGATGACTTCCTTTTCATGTCGTGTCTGCAGCAACTGTACAGCTATCCTGCGCTCCTGCTGTGACTGGCGCATCAGTCTATTCACCAACATCTCTTCACGGTGAGCCTCCTATTAACATTTCATATTTCAGAAAAAGTGTAGTTATGTTAATTATGCCTATTTCAATATTAAAATTGTTGTTCATTTTACAATCACAATATTTGTATGTCCTTGATTCTTTCATTGCGACATTATTTCATTCACTCTCTCAACAAACTTAATATATGTATATTATTAAGGTCAGCCTTAAAGTAGTTTGTTATATGTTTTTGTTTATATAACACTGAACTAAAAAAAATATATCAAGCAATTCTGGAATTTCAATTGATGCAGATTCCTGCATTTTCAAACCATGGAAGCTGATTTTTTCCACTTAATTCTGACTCCACCTTATTTTGAGCTTTGTTACATAGTAGGCCTTTTTGATGCAGAATTTAGGAAAACTGGTGAAAATTTGTAACAAAACATAACCAGTTTTGCATTTAAATAATGATTATTAATACAACAATTACCTCTTGAGCTTCATGTGCCTTGATCTGATCTACGAGAACTTTCCTGCGCCTCTTCTCCCTCTCTGCCCTGGCTGCTGAGTCTTCCTGCAGTCGCTTACGTATCTTGCCGATGTATTCATCATTAGATGCTGGCTTGATGAGATCTATAGACTCCAGCTGACTTTTGTCTTCATCACGAGACATGATGTAATCCATACCGATACCCTCACTGAAACACGGCCATTTTACAAGTAAACAACTCAGAATATTCTGGGTAAAACAAACCTTAACACTGTTTTAATGATTGCTGTTTGTTTGTTATTGATGAAAGTTCAAAGTTTTAAAAGTATACATGTAAACCCATTGGATACAGCTTTCTAAGTTTTTTCTTTGATCAATGTATCCTTAAAAAAATTTTCCTAAAATGAAATAGTTAAAATGTATATAAATTGTATGTTATTCTATATAGTTTAAACATGAATAAACTCAGAATGGAATTAACTCAGTTTTTTAATAATAAACATAACATACTATTTTATTATCACCTGTTCTGCATGAAAAGGGATTAAGAATGAATGGTAATCAAGCACAATATCTTCAGTAAAACATCAACCTGAAACATGTAAATTTTAATGCAAACCAGTAGGGGCTCAAGATCATAAAACTAAGATTGGAGACCAGTGGCGATTTCAGCCAATCAAATGCTTGAGATTTAAGACTGGTCTCTAGACTTAGTTTTATGGTCTTGAGCAAAGTTCATGGGCTGAAGGTTATAAAGCTGAAATTGGAAACCAGCCTCAAATCTCAAGCATCTGATCACCATTTCAGCCAATCAGATACTTGAGATTTGAGACTGGTCTCCAGATTTAGTTTTATGATCCTGGGAAGGCAAAGGTAAGGAGATACATACTCATCTTCATCCTTGGATGGTGGCAGAACCATCTTCATCTTCTCCTCAAACTCGGATATCTCTCGTATTGTCCCCTGTCAAAGTCAATACATATTAAACATTATTTAGTTGGCATCAACTGCGTACCAAGTTCTGTAGTACAGCTTATTATAATTTAGTGTAATCATCAAAGATTGCATCCTGACATGAAGCTTCCATAAACTTCTCCATGTGTACAGCATAAATCTCATGAGCACATGTGCAACCAGAGAAGGTCCACATCTGTGCAATCGGATCAGTATCTACACCATTTGCTTTTGGATTCATAAAGTTATTCTGATGGCAGTGTAAACAGTGTAAATACCAGTAAGAATATAACTCATAGGTAGACATAGTAAATCATAGGAATATGATTAGGGCCTACATTAGATGATTATCTTTGACAAAATTGTATCAGCAGCATGCATACTTATAGTGGCCTAAGCTCTATTGCCTAGAAAACTGTTTTTAACTTTATCACAACTTTAACAGATATAGATAGTTACATTAGCCTATAAGTCCAGTAAATTTTGTAAAATGTTGACAGCTTAACTGAACATTGACCTTATTACCTTTAGAATTCTTTAAGGAGATAAAAAATTGAAAAATTCATTTTAAAATTGTTAAGGTTTTTTCCATTTGAAGGAATTTCACCTTGAATTAAAATGTTCAGGATCTTTTTCATCAAAGACTTTACAGAAACAAAATTAGATCTGTAAGTATAATTTTCAAGTTTTCAGCCACCAAACTGAATGCTCTCACAAATAAACAAATGAAAAGTTTGACTGTTAATGTTACCTCCGCCACCTTCCTCCTCCTGCCTACTGCTCTGGCTTCCATAGCCTTCAGCGTCTTCTGTGCTGGTGGTTGGGGGATCTGAACTGTTGCTGCTCTGTAACCACAAGAATGGTTTAAATTATTTGTCAACAAGTTAGAATAAAGAATATTATTTCATATAAAGTTTTTTGAATGCAACAGACTTCCACAGGTGGAAGGATCACTCCACCATTCCCTGTGTAAATATTATTCCAGACAGAAACATTTCAAGCAGTTCCTTTTTGAAACAAGAAGCTGTGTTCGGAAAACACATATGCCCCCGGTAGCGAAGTTTGTAACGATACAAATTTTAAATGATAGCTCAGTGTTAAAACTGCAACTAAAATCACAAGTTAGTTCTAAATAATGATAATAACCATTTGGTGCCAGAACCTGTACATGAAAAGAATTTATCATAACAAGAGCCAGTCAGAAAGGACTGCACGCTCGACTATTTGAAGTCAGACATATTTAAGCACATTTAAAACTGGGCTTCATTTAAACTGGGGAGTAATTCAGGAGTTTATGACTCCCAACACACACACATGAACAAAAGTTTCTTAATCCAAGTTAGGAAATCAATAAATTACAGTTACTTTATTATTGTAGTTTTTTTAGAGGGTTTACACAACCCAGTCCATACACCCCCGATCCCACACCCATCAACCCACTTTCCCTGCCCACCTATAGTGATGTAGTGGGGTGTGGTGTAGCATAGTAAGGTATGGTATGCTGGTTGCTGTTGTTGGTGGTGTGGGTGTTGTTGCTGTTGTTGGTATTGTTGTTGGTGTTGGTAATGTTGGTGTTGTTGGTGGTGTTGATGTTGTTGTTGGTGTAGTTGTCAGTGTTGTTGGTGTTGTAAGTTGTTGATGTTATTGTTGTTGGTTGTTGGTGTTGTTGATGCTATTGTTGGTGGTGGTGGTGTTGTTGTTGGTGGTGTTGTTGACGGTGTTGTTGGTGGTGTTGTTGACGAAGTTGTTGGTGGTGTTGTTGACAGTGTTGTTGGTGGTGTTGTTGACGATGTTGTTGACAGTATTATTGTTGGTGGTGTTGTGGGGTGGTGGTGGTGTGGTGTGAGATGGGGTTGTGTGGTGGTGGTGAGGGTGGTGGTGGTGGTGGTGGTGGTGGTGGTGTGCTGTGGTGTTGTGTGGTGTGGTGTGGTGTGGTGTGGTGTGGTGTGGTGTGGTGTGGTGTGGTATGGTATGGTGTATGGTATGGTATGGTATGGTATGGTATGGTATGGTATGGTATGGTATGGTATGGTATGGTATGGTATGGTATGGTATGGTATGGTATGGTATGGTATGGTATGGTATGGTATGGTATGGTATGGTATGGTATAGGTATAGTATAGTATAGTATAGTATAGTATAGTATAGTATAGTATAGTATAGTATAGTAGAGTAACCACTCAACACTTTCATCAAAGTATGTTAAGTACATCTGTTTTAAACCTTTTCTATAGCATTACCTTAGAAAAACACTAACATTGAAACTTTAACCATAATTTCTAAGTCTTAATTCTAATTTCTAAGCGAAAAAGGGCAAAAATCAAATAAAACAAGATAACCGTTTATATCCAAGTATAAAATGGGGAGATAATCCCAGAAAAAAGGTAGCCAGACTTACGTAACTTGTAAGGGTCATCATCTGTGCACTGTTAAGTATGTGTGTAAACTTTAATGCCAGATCTCTTTGTGGATATTGCGAAATATCCAACATGCCGAAGTAAGTTAACAATTTTCTAAGTACAAAAAGGGGAGACAACACCAGAAATAAGGTACCCAGAGTTATGAAACTTGTCAGTGTCATGACCTGTGAACTGTTAAGTAAGTGTGTAAACTTTCATGCCAATGCTCTTTGTAGAAATTCAGAAATATCCAACTTTCTGAAAATGTTAACCATTTATCTCTAAGTACAAATTGGGGAGAAAACCCTGAATTAAGATAGCCAGAGTTATGTAACTTGTTAAGAGTCATACCCTGTGCACTGTATATTAAGTTTGTAAACTTTCATGCTAATGATCTTTGTAGAAATGGAAAAATATCCAACTTGCCGAAACAGGTTAACCATTTTTCTAAGTACAAAAAGGGGAGATAACACCAGAAATAAGGTATCCAGAGTTATGTAACTTGTCAGGGTCATGACCTGTGAACTGTTAAGAAAGTGCGTTAACTTTCATGCCAATGCTCTTTGTAGAAATTCAGAAATATCCAACTTGCCGAAAAATGTTAACCATTTATCTCTAAGTACAAATATGGGAGAAAACCCCGAATTAAGATAGCCAGAGTTATGTAACTTGTTAAGAGTCATACCCTGTGCACTGTATAGTAAGTTTGTAAACTTTCATGCTAATGATCTTTGTAGAAATGGAAAAATATCCAACTTGCCGAAACAGGTTAACCATTTTTTTAAGTACAAAAAGGGGAGATAACACCAGAAATAAGGTACCCAGAGTTATGTAACTTGTCAAGGTCATGACCTGTGAACTGTTAAGTAAGTGTGTAAACTTTCATGCCAATGCTCTTTGTAGAAATTGAGAAATATCCAACTTGCCGAAAAATGTTAACCGGACGGACGGACGGACGGACGGACGGACGAACGTTCCGACGGACGGACGGACGGACGTCCGTCCGTTCCCACATTTGACCCTTTGTTGGGTATTTCTTTTGTTTAAAACTACCCAATAAGCAAAAAATGTACCCAACAAGACACAACGGAATGAATGGGAATGGTACCCAACAGATGTCTTGCGGTGCGCTCGGTCGGACAGATGGTACCCAACAGATGCCTTGCGGTGCGCTCGGACGGACGGACGTACGGACGGACGTACGGACGGACGGACGGAAAGACGGACGGACGGTTCAATCACTAGATGCCGGGGGCATAAAAATTGCCATTACATTTTTTGCATAAATAGATATTTATAGGTATAAAAATTTTCTTACGGCATGTTTATCATGATTTTGTATAATAAAATTGAAATGCATGACATTTTTGTCTGGATAAATTTTTGCCAAGCGTATGATTCTCCACCTGTGCAGACTTCCAAACCAACATCTCCCTTATTTCCAAATGAAGTTAATAATACACCAGAATGTAAAGTGTAAAAAAATAAGTTTGCAAATAAAAAAGCAACATTAATTATTTTTAAAGACCATATTCAATCACCTGACCAGTTTATCTAAAGTTAAGAAACAGCAGTCAACAGGGTACCAAATCCACCTTAAAGAATGATCTGTACACCCTACTTATTTCCTAACCCTTTACTCCATTTATACACATTTTATAGCATCTGTGACCAATGTAGATCCAGATCAGCCAGAATAACCATGCCATCTGATCAGGATCTGCACTGTTCGCTTAGTGGTAAGAAATAACCTAATAAATAGAAAAGCAAACAGTGCAGATCCTGATCAAATGGCACGGATGTGCCAGCTGATCTGGATCTTTACTGTTTGCTAATACCATAACAATGGAGGAAAGGGTTTATCTCTAATATGACAACCAGTAGAGTGACTCACTGTATTCTAGCCACCATTTCACTCTGTTTGAGTCGCATTGCCCTTGATCTGTCCAGCAGGAGTTGTCTCTCCTTCTGCTTTTGCTCTCTGATTCTCTCTTGTTCCAAGAACCTCTGTTTGAAAGCAACTTTCTCCATCTCTATCTGTTTCTCATGGAATCTCGTGAAAACCTCTTGCAGTTCAAGGTCAGTTTGACGAGGCGTCACATGCTTCAATCTCTGCATAAAAAAGCACCAATAATAAAATTGCTAATTTGAAATGTGTCAAAATTTTTATATACCTTGAAATACATTTATAAACTATAATTTTGTCTACTTTCAAACCAACTGAAAACCCTGGTAACAACTAATGAAAGGAAATTACTTGTTATCAGAATTATTAACTTTCATTTGGTAGACTATGAAAAATGGCAAAAAGTAAGAAATCCTTTTCACAAGTGCTAAATGATTGATTTTTAATTATTAATAGTAAAGATCAGAAATGATGATACAATTTCTCTTTTTTTAGTCAAAAGAGTTTCAAGAGAACAATTTTTTATTTATCATTATTTGTTCAGATTATTTGATAAACTCACATCTTTATATATTCCTGATTCAACAACATTGAGTTTGGCTGGTGCAGCTGGCCTCATTGTTTCTATGGCAACACCTGTCAAATTAGCTTTCTTCTTGTTGTTCAATGCTATATAAAGCTGGTACATTAATCGGGTGGCAACACCATGAGTCTCTGTCATGATGGCGCGAGCAAGGTTTGTATCAAAAGGTATGCTGAGCAGATGTAATGTTGGCTCAATCCGAGTGAAATTGTTGAGCTTTGAATCTGCTGTCCTGTGGAAAAATAGGTGTGAAAATGAATTACAATTATGATCTTCGAAATTGACAAATGAAACCAAATCAATCTTGGTAAATTATAGGCCTGCAGTTCCTGTTCTGCTTAACACGAATGAAATAAACAATTCAGTCCAATCAATGTGTATACTTGTTTAATTCAGTCAACATATTAATGGTTAATATGGTAACACCTTGAAAAACATTGTTTTTTTAATCAAATTCTACAAACTGCCATAACATTAATATTGAAGTTAAATTTAATGGTGTATTAAATTTAAGAAATATAATTAATATGTAGTGTAACTTCTGTACAACTTTAACATAGTTTGCAAGGAATGACAGGGGATACATTATTTCCTTACTTGCTCTGTGAAAATTTATCAAAGTCATCCTGAAGCTGGTATCTGTTGAGGACCTCTCCAATAAGATATCCTGATGCAAAATCTCTTTCAAATGTTGTTGGATCTAAAATCAAGAACAAATAATTAATACATGTATTTAAAATTTATCTTGATCAATAAAAGAAAAAAAAAGAAATTAAGAGTTAACATGAACAAGCAAACAGATATAAATATCCTTTCCGTGCCCGACCCTGTTTTCCAGACGGACGCCCGAAACATATTTAAACATGACAAAATTTTGACTTCTGAAAACCTGACCCTGTTTTACTAGAGGATGCACAAAATGTATTTAAACGTATGTTTTTTTTTACGATTTTTAAACCCATAACGTAAATCGTCCTAAATTTTGTTAAATGCCCGTTGATAAGGGTATGTTTGAATAAAGCATATACGCTTTTGTCTGTTACAGGTATTCTACCTTTTAATGAAATTTGGAATTTTCAACATGGTAAAAAACCTAATTAAAGAACTGTAAAACACGTATTCTAACGTAACGGTCTTTCTTCTGTAAAAAAGGTGGAATATGCATATCAAAAATAGTGCATTAAAATCCCGAATCTCAGCGCTTTTTTACTTAATGGGAGAAACCAAACCGAAAAGTTTGGTTTATCGCTGGAAGACTGTAATGGAAAATTCCGTAAATCAATTAACCTAATTAACAGCCATTTATTTTTATGTCTTTGCAAAAAAATGTCATTTTTAAGCAATTAATAGTGTAAAAATACTGATTGAAGATTCCGTGTTCCTCTAAATAGCAGCCAAAGTAAAGACTTTTTAATAAAAAGAAATAAAAATCGACGGGTTTCCGACAAAAAAAGGGTCGGGTTTTGAAAAGCGTTTTTTATAGGTTTAAAACGTTTTGGGCAGGACCCCTTTAAAACCGGGTCGGGTTTTGGGAAGTCAAAATTTTGTCACATTTAAATAAGTTATGGTCGTGGAAAGGATATAAGATATTAGGCAATAGAAAATTAATTCCTAGATTCTCAAACAAATTTTGAGAAAAATGGGGCGGGTGGGTGGGTTTTATTCATTGTTTTTTTATCATTTTCACTGTGAACTTATCCTTATATTTCCAGTTTCTATAGACGCTTGTTTAGTGCAAAGACAAATAAGGGTCTAGCAGACTATAAATTGCAGGTTTGCACTTAAATGTTTCATACTACCGATTTGTACTCAAGATATAAATTTTGATGTATGCAATTCAGTACTAGTATGATCCAAATCCAAGGCCAGTTATAAAATACACTGGATACAAAAAAAGGGTTTACTATCAGTGCTCACGCTGGCTGTTTTAAAATAATAGCCACAAAATTTTTCAAAATTAAATTAATAGCCAAAGTTTCCCGATCCGTGGGAAATAGCATTATAATTATTTGTTTTGTTTTTTAATTAACATGATTTATCTAACATAACATCTATGTTATGAAGATTAACTGTTAATTATTACATTATTAATTTAACCTAGTCAATGAAAATAACTGGCTTTATGTAAAATTACTGATGATTTTTAATAATAAGGCATTCTTCACTTCACTATTGCAGACAAAATCAATTGGATTCACTGCTATGTAAACATACCAAAAAGGTCTAACCTTCAAAGCAGTCTTAACCAAACAAAATTGTAAAATATTGCATTAAAGTTTTGGGCAACAATGTATACTTGGTTCGACACGAGGTGCACTGGCCTTAGTAACATTAATCAACCAACAATTTAAGCTTAACAATTCTTTTAGCTTATGATGTTTTTTTGTGGGCTATTGCAAGTTTTGTCAAGTGGGTTGAAGCTTTTTCACCAAGAAAACTTATACTGGAACCATTTGTTGATTTGGGTAGAGTCTAGTTTAGCGGACCCATGATATTTAAAACACAGAAGACAGCAGCGTTTGAGATAGAAAAGAAGGGGTGTGGGGGCGGTAGCGCCCATTTAAACTCATTATAATTGAAATATGTTCATCACAAGACTATGATACCAATAAATATTCTCACAAGCAATGCTCTTCAGTGTTAGGGTCCGCTAAACTAGATGTGTTCCATTCATTTAAGAACCTGTTGGACCAAGTTCAAGGCTGCTGCACCCTAGAACCTGGTATTAACACCCAGTTGCAAATAGGGTTGGATACCGTTAACGACGAAACGATACGATACCATACCGGTATCCGTGAAACGATACGGTATTTTAACGATACTGTTAACGATACCTGGTATTAGATAAAATCCTACTTTGCTGCAATTAGCTAGCTGCAATCTTGACATAATATATTTATTTATATATATATTTTTGTGAGGTAGAATAAACAAACGATTATATGATCCATGCTTTGAATAAAACAGAGTTTAAGCCTCTATGTTTAGTTTTGCTTTATTTCAGCAACATTAAAACATCAACATTGAACCCGTACTGGGGTCTGGAAATGACAAAACTTAAAATAAATCACAATTAAATGAGATCAAAACTTTAAACTGAAATGATAGGTTTACCATTTTCATACCAATACACAGCACTGAAGTCCTAACTTCTAACGTACAACAAAATTTACACAATAGACTATGACTAGACGCACTTGCTTGAAGTTTGGCACATTCATTCCAAACAAGAATCTGTGCATTTGCACATTTAAATGAGTAAAATGCTTTGAGTAAATATTTGAAAAATGCTGTACTTCAGCACAATCACGTAAAACATATAATATTTGCATGGGGAACGCTTCGATCTACTCCCGACCATGTTTACATTGTGTGAGGAAAATTATTTGAAGATTTAGCTTGGGCCGAGTCTAACTGCTAAATCTTTGTGGTTATTTAAACTCTTTTTGGTTGTTTTAATTCTTTGTGTTAAATTAGTGTAGTTGAACGGTTAAGTCCGAGGGATTCCTTCAAATGGTATATAAGCAAGTGCCGTTCATTGACACTAGGCAGTCTGTTTCTGAGAGTCGAGGTGTTCACATCGTTGAAATTGGATTCAGCATTGGTCTGCATTATAGGTCCAATATAGTACAACTCTGTACTAGGGCATATTAACCGGGCTGTTTCAGTGTGAAAGTATTGGTTGAAGCTAGGGTTGATTTAGACAGTGTCCTCAGACAATTGCTGGAAACACATGCGTTTGAGACACTTGTAAGGTAGCTTCAGAGTAAGTTTCAGGATAGGGATTTTAGATAGTGTCCTCAGACAATTGCTGGAAACACATGCGTCTGAGCCACTTGTAGTTTGAAGATAGGGTTAGACAGTGACCTCAGACAATTGCTGGAAACACATGCGTCTGAGCTACTTGTAGTTTGAGGATAGGGTTAGATAGTGACCGCAGACAATTGCTGGAAACACATGCGTCTGAGCCACTTGTAGTTTGAGGATAGGGTTAGATAGTGACCTCGGACAATTGCTGGAAACACATGCGTCCGAGCCACTTGTAGTTGAGAATAGGGTTTTAAATAGTGTCTTCAGACAATTGCTGGAAACACATACGTCTGAAACACTATTGTTCAACAGGCTAGTTTAGATTTAGTGTTGAAGGTTGTTTGATTAGGGTTTTGTTTGAAAGGTGATTGTTCAAACCGTGTTGAGCATTATTTTGAAATTTTTAGTTGCTCAGGTTTGCTTGATGTAAGTGTGTTATTGTTTGAGGATCTGTTGAAAGTAGTTGGAACATCATTGTGTTCCATATAGTTTTATTGCTCAGCATATGCGCTGAGATCGTGCTTGAAGTTTGTATGTGATTGTTTTGTTTCGGACTGTGATTTTTGTTTGGGTGAGCAGTTGAAACTTTAGTTTGAGATCAATTATTTGTCCAGGTGGTCATTGTCCTGGAGATTGTTTTCATATGTTCAGCCGATTCTCACTTTGATTATTTTGCTGAAGCCAATCATTTCAGAAATCATTGTAATCATTTTGGAGCAAAGTAGCTCAGAAAAATTAATTATATTGTTTAAATAATATACCTTGCTTCATCTTGCTTGAAATCATTTTTGAGAGAAAAATTACATATTTAAAGGCTGAGACAAATAGTCTTTTATGTGCCTTCCGCTCGGGGCACGTTACAAAAATTGGTGGCAGCGGTGGGATCAAGCGATCGACAATCAAACAATTGTCAAACCACGCAAGCTTGATCCATAAGTATTTTAATCAGAATGGCTGAACAGCGATCTTGGGATATCTCGGACGTAGCGTTATAATGTCGTGGCGCACAAGGCTGAAAGTTATTTTGAAAATGTAATTCGGTTGAATATGAGCCCCGAAATTTTAGTCCGGGTTCAGAAGTCAGGTGTTATTCTCAGACATAAAGTGGCGTTTAATGGTAGAGATTTATTGTCTGAGCAGGAAAAGACGAAGATAGAGTGTAATTTTAGAAAAGGATATAAGGTGAGAAGTGGACGTATATGTGTCAAGAAAACCTTGTATGATTACGGTAGTGTGGCCGGGAAGTATAGGAAATCTGATGATTACATAGGTTGAGCAACATATTTTTGTTCAGCCAGAAGGATGAGTATATCTAATGATGAATTTGATTGTTATATTATTGTGTTTTTTTAGTTAAATTGTGTTCATGCGGGACGCATGTAGTCGGAGGCGTGGGTAATGTGAGGAAAATTATTTGAAGATTTAGCTTGGGCCGAGTCTAACTGCTAAATCTTTGTGGTTATTTAAACTCTTTTTGGTTGTTTAATTCTTTGTGTTAAATTAGTGTAGTTGAACGGTTAAGTCCGAGGGATTCCTTCAAATGGTATATAAGCAAGTGCCGTTCATTGACACTAGGCAGTCTGTTTCTGAGAGTCGAGGTGTTCACATCGTTGAAATTGGATTCAGCATTGGTCTGCATTATAGGTCCAATATAGTACAACTCTGTACTAGGGCATATTGACCGGGCTGTTTCAGTGTGAAAGTATTGGTTGAAGCTAGGGTTGATTTAGACAGTGTCCTCAGACAATTGCTGGAAACACATGCGTTTGAGACACTTGTAAGGTAGCTTCAGAGTAAGTTTCAGGATAGGGATTTTAGATAGTGTCCTCAGACAATTGCTGGAAACACATGCGTCTGAGCCACTTGTAGTTTGAAGATAGGGTTAGATAGTGACCTCAGACAATTGCTGGAAACACATGCGTCTGAGCTACTTGTAGTTTGAGGATAGGGTTAGATAGTGACCGCAGACAATTGCTGGAAACACATGCGTCCGAGCCACTTGTAGTTGAGAATAGGGTTTTAAATAGTGTCTTCAGACAATTGCTGGAAACACATACGTCTGAAACACTATTGTTCAACAGGCTAGTTTAGATTTAGTGTTGAAGGTTGTTTGATTAGGGTTTTGTTTGAAAGGTGATTGTTCAAACCGTGCTGAGCATTATTTTGAAATTTTTAGTTGCTCAGGTTTGCTTGATGTAAGTGTGTTATTGTTTGAGGATCTGTTGAAAGTAGTTGGAACATCATTGTGTTCCATATAGTTTTATTGCTCAGCATATGCGCTGAGATCGTGCTTGAAGTTTGTATGTGATTGTTTTGTTTCGGACTGTGATTTTTGTTTGGGTGAGCGGTTGAAACTTTAGTTTGAGATCAATTATTTGTCCAGGTGGTCATTGTCCTGGAGATTGTTTTCATATGTTCAGCCGATTCTCACTTTGATTATTTTGCTGAAGCCAATCATTTCAGAAATCATTGTAATCATTTTGGAGCAAAGTAGCTCAGAAAAATTAATTATATTGTTTAAATAATATACCTTGCTTCATCTTGCTTGAAATCATTTTTGAGAGAAAAATTACACTGCAACTCCGTTATATCGCGATCCGTTATATCGCGATATCCAATATATCGCGCTTGGTCCGTGGATCCCAATTTTTTGTACATATACAATGTACAATGCAGGGATTCTAAAATCGTCGGTAAATTGCAGACCGATTTTCGGTAAAAAATGTCCGATTGAAAGTTCAAAATTCACATATGCGACGATGCTCCAGAGTGAGCCCTGCATATTAACGGAAGAAGAAGAAGAAGAAATTGGTAAGAAAAATCGGTCATGAAAATTTCAAAGTCAGTATAAGTTTTCCCTAAGTGGCCCATAACTTGTTAAGGAAATTACATACATGTACAATTTTTCACACTTACTCCGCTATAAACCTGTCAATTACCTATTGCACAACTCTACTACCATGACTACAGTCAATATACGTCACGTGAATAGCCTGCGGCATAGATGAAACGGGAAATGGTCGGTCTCATTTTAACAACAGACGAGTTCATTTAATTTGCAATCGAACTGCACGCTTTTTTCGTGTCGTATGACGTCATGATCGACCAAGGTTAACGACCTTGTTTATTACATTTTGTATGCTGGGATTAAAGAGGCGATAAAATTTTTCGTCAATCTTTTGAAAATAAAAGTTTATTTAACAATTACAGTCGAGTCGCGATTTTACGAATCGCGATACTACGAAATAACGGTGTACTACGAATTGGGCGGCCGGTCCCGTCCGAATTCCTTCTTTATTCAATATAAAAAAGATGCGATACAACGAAGACGCGATTTAACGAAAAATGCGATATAACGAATAATTATGACAGTCCCTTCAGCTGATTTACAGTGTAACAAGGATGCAATTTAACGAATTTCGGTCTGACGGGTGATTTTCACACCTTTTCAAGCGATATCCGTGATTTGTATTGTTGAGCAATTATCGACCCAAGCTGTTGTGACACGATATGCTCTGTAAGCAATCAGCGGGCGTGTTTGCTTGTAACAAACAGTTTGAGTGATTAAATGTCAAAGGTTTAAACTTGTATATAATCTAAAACAATTGTGTTGATTGTCATTCTACTTCTGCAATTTAATTCTGAAGGCTGCGTGGGATTGTGTATCTACAACAACCATCCTCAACTGCTTCCGACATGCGGGTTTCACCTCTGAGACAGATCAAGACAGTGCTACGCACAACGCCGATGACGAGGATGAGCTGGACGACATTCCACTGAGCCGCCTGGCATCACTAGGTGATGGAGCTAACTTAGTAGCATACGTTAATTACAGAGAAGAACTGCCGACGTCAGCCGCCGCAACTGATGGGGACATCGTCACTGAAATCCTCGACGCTCGAGCTCCCTCCTCCAACTCCTCTAACAGCGATGACGAGTTGGATGTACCAGCCCCCCCTCGCCATACACTTGACGATGCCCTAGACGCACTAGATATCATCCAAGAGTACTGGGAATCACAAGCTGACAGTGAGATCCAGCTCTCAGCTGTAGCGGCGATGTCTAAAGAACTGATGAACAAAAAGATTCGCGTTATGTGCGATCGAAAACAGGCATCACTAGAGAGATTTTCTGGACAGGCGATTGTTGAAAGTGTGATTGATGAGGGACGTAATGCTTTGTAGAAACTGTGAACCTGAATGTGTTTTACGTTATGCATGTAATTGAAGATTCATGATGTGCTTTTTTATGTAATTTTTATGTAATTTAAAAATGTGCTATTTATTTAAATGTATTGATTGATCCATGATTTCACAATAAAATACATCGAAATGTTCTATTTGCCTTTTTATTTATTGACCTTGACATATAACAGCAATAACACATTACGTCATATAACGACATTGACGATTTGCGACGGTATCAACAACCAAATGTCAAAAATGCGATACTACGAAAAATGCGATACTACGAATAATCGGCTTGGTCCGATGCCTATTCGTAGTATCGCGACTGGACTGTATGTTGCTTATGATTTGACTTGTAACCTCTTTTGTGACAAACAAAATCCAGGAAAGGCGGATACAATTTTGTGACAAACAAAAGGTGCGAACAACACAAAGAATGCAATCTGCTAAACATAATAAACATTGAGCATGAAACGTCAACAGTTTGTTGTTCTGACATTACCTGCTCATCGTCAATTAATTTTGACTGAGTTGTATAAATTTGAGGTGAAATATAAATGTGCTTGTTCTATATGTATTATGTGCTATGATGTATCTGAGCTTTCGTTTGTACATGTATTTATTTATTTTAGTTTGAAATAAATTATTATAATAAACATTTTTTTGTCCGTAACGGATCGTATTATGTGAGGGGTCATAATTAACAGAACTGTGTGTGATAACGTATGTATATGATCGTATATTTGATAAATGTGCTTGTTCTATATGTATTATGTGCTATGATGTATCTGAGCTTTCGTTTGTACATGTATTTATTTATTTTAGTTTGAAATAAATTATTATAATAAACATTTTTTTGTCCGTAACGGATCGTATTATGTGAGGGGTCATAATTAACAGAACTGTGTGTGATAACGTATGTATATGATCGTATATTTGATAAATGTGCTTGTTCTATATGTATTATGTGCTATGATGTATCTGCGCTTTCGTTTGTACATGTATTTATTTATTTTAGTTTGAAATAAATTATTATAATAAATATTTTTTTTGTCTGTAACGGACCGTACTCCCTGGTATACTCGTAGATTTCACGGCGTGTTAATTACACAACACCGTGATACACATGCATCTGACAGTCAGTACAAATGTTTTCCTGTTTACTTTTTGACAGGTAAATGACTTATATCGCGCTCCGTTTATATCGCGGTTCGTGGGCTTGGACCCCGAGGTCCGCGATATAACAGAGTTGCAGTGTACATATTTAAAGGCTGAGACAAATAGTCTTTTATGTGCCTTCCGCTCGGGGCACGTTACAATTGGCAAATTCGCAGTATCATTTAAACTATTTGCTACGTCAGTTAAGATGTGAGTTTTCTTTTTTTAATATTTAATCGTTATTTTTATGTCGAATTTGATATTAAAATAAACAAAAACACATTGAACACAGTTTTATTAAATTCGAAACTTTTACCGCATGCGGAGCTACACCTCTTGTAAACAAAAAGCCGATAATGATCGTCTGATTCGTAAGCGTTTTAGACAAAATGGCGACACCCGTTGTACACAAAATGCGACTGATTTTATTTGATGATTGTTGATTTTGACGCGAGTAAAATCGAGGGATTCTTCTTCGGGTTTATTAAGTACGTATCGATAAGAGTACCGGTACTTTTTGAAACGGTATTTACCGGTACTTTTTAGAATAAGTTTCGATACAAATACTAGTACCGGGTTTCGGTATCCAACCCTAGTTGCAAATTCTTTTGATACTGACTTTTCCCCTCGGGTTCTTTTATTTTGTTTCTTGGTCACATGAAAGATTTCGATATTGATACGGGAGGACCCGAAAAACCACAGGGTTGAGGGACGTGTGGCTGTCAAAAAATGACCTCAACCATTTCCACAGAGGCCAATAATTCTGCCTCGGTTTTCATTCACTTCGATGTTATCGCGAAAGTACTTTGCTTAAATCACAAACATATGAATGATTTGCCAAATTTTATGGTTCGAAAAATATTGAGATTGAATTTAAAAGATATTTTAATCCTGATGCGTAGAACTTAAAAAAACCACAAATGTTTACTAGGTAAAGTGTGAATATACCTGCATTCTGCGAAATTTTTAGCTCGTCATTGAGCCAACGGCACAATATATCCGTCATTTTTATTAGTTATTTCCAGACTTTACGTCCTGACATTACCATTATTGTCCTTAGCAACTGCAGGTGCGTGTCATTGTCGTCTTGTAAAACCCGGTATCGTGGAATACCGGTACGCGGAATACGGTTAGGTGCTTGTCGGTTAATAAGTAGACTACGACACAGACCTTTTTACGAGAATCTTCGTTCTGTTCAAAATGTATTTGCACAAATAAAAATCAAAAAGAATATGCGAAGATATTGCTTGATAACGTAGATTGGTGTATTGCTTGTATAATTGTTGTTACAATATTGAATGACATATGACAACTTAAAAAAGTCATGAGTCCTGTTCAGCCTAAACATTTCATACTATGTGTTAGTTGTTACTAGACCTAGGTCCAGTAACATCACATACAATTTATTTTATAATTTTGAACTAAATTTTATAATTTATAGGAAATAATAAATATATGATAAAAAAGATACATAAAATTAATTATAATTCATATAAATCTAAAAATTCAAAAGAGTCGCCAATTAGGTTCAATCGCTTTCATTGACAAGAAATAGACGTATATGGAAAAATATTGGCAATATAATGGTTGAACGGCCCCTCTCTACGGAACACCACAAATAAAATATAAATTAGGCTTGGTTTTGATTAAGCATGGTCTATTAACCTGAATACAATAAATAGACACTGAACTGTTCAGAGATTGATATGATAATAAATGCTCATGTATATGTAGCAGCAAATTTATGCAAAGAATACAATAACAGAGGTCACTAAGGAAACAATTTTGTAATTAAAAACAGAGCTTTAAAAACAGCAAAAAACTGGTTAATTGTTTAACTTATCACAAAGTAAGACTCATTGACCAAGAAAGACACGCCATCAAAATCTATTTGTGGTAGTATTAAATCACGGCAAAGATAAAAACTAAGATTGGAGACCAGTCTAATATCTCAAGCATCTGAAATGGCGAACTTGCTGGAACCTAAGAATCATAAAACTGATGTCGGTCAATACGCTACAGGGCGAATAAGGTCAAAGTCCTGGGATAGCCTCCCAAGTAAACGCTGTATGCTGAATGATCTTAAATCTATGAAACTTACATGGTTACCAGAGAAGGGCCAGCTGACCTCCTGCCCAGAATTTCAGGCCTCTGAAATTGCAAGAACCCAAGAATCCTATCAGTACGCTACAGGGCAAAAAATGTTTAAGTCCGAAAACGTAATACAGAAGTTCGCTGGTGCAGGGTCTATTAATTGTAATTAGGGATGGGAACGGTTATCCGGATAACCGAATATCCGAGTATTATCGTATCCGGATACCATTCTCGTATCCGAATACCCTAGAATTCGTACGAATTTAATTTCAATATTTTGTTCAAGGTTTGTAAAATACAACTTAAACTGGTAAATCTTTCTAAAACACGCTACACTGCTTGCACTAATCTCGATACTGACATGGTTTTCCCCAGGCGTAACTCGACCTGGATGTCTCAGCAGGGTTGACAAAGAGGTGTTAATTGTTTGTATAGTGGTTAATTGGGAGACCGGAAGATCTGTATTCCAGACCGTGATCTTTTGTTTTGTTGATTGGTGTACCTTGAACAGAGCGTGTTAAATGACACCTGTCAAGTTGCAACAACTTTATTATTTTCGTTAACGAGAACAAACCTCAGATTATTGACAATTTATTGCAACAGAATTTTGAGCAAATGTAATCTTGACAGTTTGTTATTTTGACATGACCGCATTAAATACTTGAAAGGAAAAAATCATTTAACGTTAGTCGCCGATATTCAAAAATATTAGATGATGCAACTATTACCATAACTTTTACATGTATTTTAACCCGCTGCATGTGATTTATCGATAAATTGGTTACACAGCATTTGTTCATGTAGTTATTGTAAACTCTGTGTTTTTACATGTTCCGCTGCTAGTACAGGCGGATTTTCGTAAAATGAATCGCCTTGCATATGAGTGCATATGACTATATGCGTATTTTTCGTTTAAAGAATATTATGTATGCGCTTGCAAGCGTCCACGTGAAATAAAACTCCAATTTTATCGAAACTTTTTTGTACTTTTTTCGCGGTAGCTAAATTTTTTCAACTCGTTATTGACTAAAAAAGTTAAGTCGTTGGGTCCCAATTTGCACTTATATTTTGTTTCCGTGATATACCCGGTAGGTTGGTCGAGGACTCAAACGATCGCGATATAGTGTACCGTTTGTGCTTTTTAAATTTAAAATATTAAATCAGCAAAATTTTCTGTGGTCGATAAAATGATACGGTTATTCGGATATTATCCGGATAGCGGATACGGTTATCCGAATAATGATTTAGGTATCCATTTCCATCCCTAATTGTAATAGACCCTGGCTGGTGATCGTACTTACAGACAAGATGTAAGAGCCCTTGTATTGCACCGAGCCGAATAATGCACGGTTCGTGTGTCACTGAATGTTGGTATGTCTGAAGCGTTGTTGGTTTGAGCATTAGCAAAAAAATGGAGATTGGAACCTTTGGTTTCCAATGTGACCTGCGGAGTTGGAAAGAAGGGTCATTTGAGCTCATGCCCGAAATTGTAGGTCCCTGAACCTGATGGAGCCCAAAAAATCCTAATAATAAGGTCGGCTAATACGTTACAGAACCAAAAAAAAACAAGTCCAGAGATAATCCCCGATTCAATGTGTATGCTGAATGATCTGAAATCTCTGAAAATTCCAGGGTTCGTAGAGAAGTTGTTTGTGCCGTGTGGCGGCTGTACATCAATCAGTGCTGTTATCAGTTACGTCCTTTGAAAGTCGTTAGGCACGATACTTACGTACTATGTTAATAGTACTTCTAAAATTGCCTTTGTTAAAATAATTCGGCCAGTTTATAAATGGGTGGTTTCAATATCCCAGCCAATATAAATTTGGATATTGTTCAATCACCACAAGGATATACGTCCTGGTTTTTACATTTTGCCTTTGTCTGTGATATGCAGCATTTATATTCTCTGATCCTCTGTCAAAATCTATTTTGTTTAGTTCCACCAATTGTTTTCTCGTTAAGGGCAAACCCATTCTTTTATCTGGGGACCATACGCCGCTGAACATGGAATGGTATATCTGAAAAATACCGCATTGAAGGTTCCATGTTCACCGCCATAAACATACCATCGTTTGGGATGGATCAAAATTGTACTGTTTATTGGTGTATATATTGAGTTGCGCTCAACCTGGGGCTAGGTGGCGTGAGCAGTAATATGGATTTCCGTTACTGTCCATGAACAGGCTTAATCAAACCGAGCCTGCGTATTTGTCGTGTTCGATGGCTACGAAGTTCCCTTTTCATCTATTGAAAATGGTTTGAGATATCCTCACTAAACGTATGTATTTGTAGACTCGTTTTATGTGTTGAGACCTAGCTTGGGATTGTATTTAGGGTCACAGGGGTCAAGGTCATTGTTACTTAAAATGGTTTCCTTTTCCCGACAATAAGTTGACACTGGTTTGCAATAAGTTGACACTGGTTTGCGCGATCATCACCAAAACTAGGTGTGTCGGAAGTTTGTGTTGTGATTGTGCTTGGGATTATTTTTAACTATGGTCATGGTCACTGTTACTAAAATTAGATTTTTTTGTTTGGACAATAACTTTGATGGTTAGAGATATCTTCATGAAATTTGATGTTACGGTAACCTGTAATCAGACCTTGCTTTTGAGTGTCTGTTGGGTCACTCCACAATTTCCTAATGAAGAAATTTGTTATTTATATTGTTAAACTGGATATGATTTTATTACAAGCAGAGTAATCGTCTGTGGAAAAAATATGCAGAATTTTATTTTTATACTTGCTAGGTAAGCATTTTTTGGCTGTCATGGAAGGGTAGGGAGATCCTTGTCCTATCTAATTCTTCTTATTTGAATAGTCGCTTATATCAACTGGCGCATATAGTATAATATTTACACCTTTATTTCCACTGCTTCAATATCCTTTACCGGACGCACTAGCGGATCCAGGGGGGGGGGGCGCACCCGGCGCACGCCCCCCCTAAAATTCCCGGAGCTTACATGTTCTTTGGTATGGAAACAATAAAATATACTCTATTTTTTCTATTTTTTCTTCGCTCGCTTCGCTCGCGTATCTTTATACAACATTGCCTATTGAGATGTACTCGTACACAACACAGAGTGCACGCAATTTAAACGTTCCCGCCTTCCCTTACTGTAATAATTCGGCACTATATAACATGATCATGTTGATGCGCCGTAAAACCCATACAAACAAACACATCATTCAGTCAATTAATTTCCTTTGGGTACATTTATACGACAACAAATATGGCTGCGCCGTCAAGTCCCAAAGTTGGCGCATGCTACTGATAGATTCATTGTGCGAATAGATACACATAGATAGCTATGCACTTAGAATATGTTGAATAGTAAAAGTATCTGAACATCGGTTCACAATTATACATGTATCTTCCCTCGTTTTTCCCGCTTAACGAACATATACAAATTATATAAGCCACTTAGTCGTCCTAATAGAAACCTCGTTATTAGATATTAGAACTATAGGTAACGTATGCCCCTGGATCTGCTAGTGCAACCTTTAGAGTGATTAAAAGTTACGCCCCCCCTAACCCAAAATCCTGGATCCGCCCCTGGGACGAGTGAACTTCAATCTTCAATGAACACCGTTAGCCTTATCACCGCGCAATGAGTACAACTAGGGTCGGATGTAAAGGAATACCCTGGTGACGTCATGAAATCCCCGCTATTTTTATAATTGTTGCTAATTTTAGATAGCTCTTCCTGGAATGTTGCTATTTTTAGATTACTTTTATTTTTAGTTGCTTTTATACCGCTCAAACCGGAAGTAAACAAGTTTACTTATATGACATCAAATCCAGTTGTTTCTTTCGTTTCGTGTTCCTGTTTTATGTTATATCTGGGGCTACCGCCCCCGAACCCCCATTTTTATGTTTTAAGCGAGAAAGAAAATGGCCGCCAAAAATCCGATTCAATGAGGGTCGGATGTAAACTCGTACCGTTCCATTTTCTAGAATTATCATTGGTTGAAAATTTAACGCATTAGTCTTTTCTAACATCCCGCCAAAATAACGGTTTTTACTTAGACTATCATTTACTCGCATAGATAGTACTTGCTGTGATACAAATTTGATGTTTTTTGTGAAATATTAGGTTTTTCTGTATATTCTGTATAATGTTTGAAAAAACGGATGAATGTGTTCAATAAACATGGAACTATTTTTGGTCGTAGTATGATTTTTTTTTATTTGAGTAAATAGGCGGACCAGTCCAAATGCCAAACCCGGGGTAAGAAATGTTTTAAACAACATTTCGAAATTAGTAAAAAGTATATATTTTATATTAAATTTAGAAACAAAATGATAAAATGAGGTGTAAATATAAGGAATAAATTTCGTGTTTGATAAGTTCATCGAGTCTTGAACGTCATTAGGGCTGGTTAAAGCACGCGTGGAGTCCTTCGGACTCTACACACTTTAACCAGCCCTAATGACATTCAAGACTCGATGAATTTATCAAACACGAAATTTATTCCTTAAATAAAATAGGGTCAAAAGGATAAATTCCACATAAGTTTTATACACATTTAATCATAAAAACAAATGAAATATAATTAATTTTTGGATTTCAGATTCGTAAAACAATCAAGATAATTAAAATAACATGATATATTAATGGAATTTAATTTCATACCAATCTACAATTTTAAATAAAGAAGCCCACGCAATAAAATATTATGCACACCATGAGATAAAGTTCAAACAATTGCACTTCTTGAGTTTTATGTTTCTGTTGTTGTTTTTTTTCGCATTTTTTTCTGCCCACACACTTGCCTCAACACAGAAAATGAAGTATTATGAGGTTCATTCACACTATAAGAAAAACTGCAGTTCGAACATCTATCAAAGGGTGAATTTTTGCACACAATTATTGTTTTATGTAATTCACAGGAAGATCTCCATCAGCAGACATAGAGAGACTAAATGGAAGAGAAAGGTTATACATAAGACGCAATATAAAAAAGAGATAGGATCATTTACCATAAAATTAAATGACTTTTGATTATTGCAAATTTGGTCAGTTCTTTAATTTCTTATATTAACAAACAGTTTAATAACCTTAAAACGATTTCATTGATATTCAGAAAGAACGTCTTATCGTTTAACTTTACCTGACACTGTCAGTCTATTAAATTTATATATTTCATAACACAAATCGTGTTTGTAAAGCAAGCACATGCATTTCTAAGCGACTTGATAATGAGTCGTTTTCTGAAATAAATAAATATTCGTTGCTTTCCTCTCCACACAGCACGTTCTAGGCCAAGTATTTAGAGAGAGAAGTTAGAGTACGTCTCATTCTGTTGTATATATGCAAGAACAACTTCGTGACAAAACTGATACTGATCCTGAAATGATAGAAAAACAATATAGTAGATCGAATAAAATCTTCCATGACATGTGAACAAATGAAATTATACAAAATTACAAATACATCTAACCGATTTAATTAAAAGATTACTGGTTACCGAATCTCCAATGTTTGTGCATTGGTTAAATTTAATTACAACAACAATTTCAACAACACAAAAGCTGTTTACAAAAGTACCTGACTAAAGGTAATTTATTTATGTTTATAATGAATATAAAAATATTATATAAAATGAGATATTAATATATTATTATATAAGAATGATATGCAGAATTTTGCAAAAGAACACGTACATGTAGTTTACTTTTCAAGTTTCAAAGGGCGTTTACACGCTGCGTTTACACGCTTAAAATGATGTTTCCTACATTTTTTAGATCATCTTTTGTCTATCGGAGGTTTTGCACTTGTCAACGATTTTAAGACATATGTTATGAGAACTAACAACAGTCAGTTAATTTGACAAGGTTTTCTGGGACAATAGCTGCCATTCTAAAAACAAGACTAGATGCCCTGATTTACATAGAACTGGTGCACAACTGGAGAATAAAATTTACTAAGCGTTAATTGGAAGGCCTGAATGCCACCAACATGGGCTATTTCAGCCGATTAATATTTAGGTCTCAAACTAACTTAAGGAAAGTGTTTCAAGATTTCTTAAATGATCAACGTACCACACTTGAAATAAGCTGTTCCCTGACATTTCTCATTTCTTGAATAACCTGCGATATGGCAACGTCTTGTTCTATCTTCATCCTCTCAATTACTGCAGATACAACACAGTACAGACCACTCTTCTCTGCACCATTCCTAGATTCATAATGGGGAGGTTACACACTATTATAATATTTATTCGCGTTAATTGTCATTTCGGAGTTCTTCCTTAAACATATCTTCACAACATCTCGGTAATATTAGTAGGTTAATGATAATAATAACATAGCATAACCATTTTACAATATATCCCAGTATCATGTAGTATCTCCAGTAAAGCCAAGCTCACACAGTTGAGTTATTTAAAAAATACATCTGAAATGACCCGGTAAATAACGATACCCCACTCATTAATGTAACTCAAATAAAGGAATAAAGTAAAGTTATCAGAAGTTATGCTAGTTGATAACTTGCGGGTACAGATACAACTGAATATAGTTTATGGTTTCTGTTCGTGCATTGATTTTCAATTTGTTAGAGTGTTGTGTTTTGTTAAAGGCCTTACATGCAGTGAACCAGAATCGGTTGGTTCTCCGTTTGTTGCTGCCAAGATTGAACAATTTCTAAGAGAGACAGTAGAATCTTGGGTGAATCAGGCAGATTTGCACCAGAAGGCCAACCCCCACACTGTATCAACCTTATTTCTCTCCCCTGAAAAGAAGAGAAAACCATCTGGAAAAGTCGTTAGGCACATGTGCTCGTAAAAAATAAAACACGACTAAAAGTTTCAAAACAAAAAATGTTTATTTTTAAATGAAAATGCCATACATTTAGATAGTACTGTTATCAGTAAAAAACCCGTAACCGATGTCATGCAGTGATTGTTACGTATATCAGGGCTATCCGATCAACGTTTTTTGGCGTTGTCCCGGTTAGCTCAGTTGGTTACGTCGCAGGAATTGCATGGCTAGGCGCTGTCGCCGTGACGGTGCGGGTTCGCTCCCAGCTAGAGACACTTTATTTTATGCTTTTCAGTGAAATATAGAATTTTCCCGGTGAAATAAAAGTGGTATTTCACTGTTTTCAAACAGTGGAATATCATTTTTATTTTCACTGTTTTTTGACGTTGGTACCCAAACGCACACAACAGTCCGAATGAGAACGTTTAGAAATCGGACTCAAGTTTAGTCATATGACGTCATGACGTCACGTCGAAGACAAACGTTTTTGGCGCCATTTCATGCAATGTTTCTGTCTATTTCACACAAATTATGCACTAAAAGCATAAAATAAAAAGAAAATTTGTTTTTACCAGTGTAAGATAGAAATATATTCACTCGTGAACTCCGGAATTATGTATTTTCACTCGTGGCTTCGCCACTCGTGAAAATACCAATTCCGGAGCTCACTCGGTGAAATATATTTCTATCTTACACTGGTAAAAACAAATATCCTCTATATCATTTGAAATTCACAGTAGCGCTATTTGTGCAGTGTGGCGGCCGAAAAAAGTCTCCCCGTACATTTAGTCAGTACTATTATCAGTAAAAAACCCGTAACCGATGTCATGCAGTGATTGTTACGTATATCAGGGCTATCCGATCAACGTTTTTGGCGTTGTCCCGGTTAGCTCAGTTGGTTACGTCGCAGGAATTGCATGGCTAGGCGCTGTCGCCGTGACGGTGCGGGTTCGCTCCCAGCTAGAGACACTATCATACTTATGTCAAGAACACTGAGTTAGCGATAAGAAGGGACGGACTAGGATAACACTATAGAATTCGGACAGAGGAAACAGTATCTAAATCAATGCAGAAAGGAAAAGCAATCAGTAAAAGGCGCATGAAATTTTCAGTATAAACTTGCTATTACTTGTACGATGTAACTACCAAGAAGACTTGTAACATGTTTAACTTCTACTTTCTTTAGGGTTATGAAATTCAATAAAATGTATGCATATTCCCTAGGACGATGCCTACCGCAGACTTCGATTGTAAACGCATGGATAAAACGTTGTGTTGATCTTCTGGTGTTGCTCCTTCATTTAAAACTTGAAATTCAGCAAATGAGATGTTGTCACCTTCCTTAGGCCAGTATATTTCGCGAACCTGGAATTGAAATGATATATGCCGATTACTTATTCAGTTACCACTCACAGCTGGTTCCTGGGACAATTTTTTCCCAGTGGCACCCGATACACCTCAAGAGCATTGGAAGAATAATTTACATTTTATCCAAATCTTGAAAATGAAGTTCTATAATGTGATATAGGTTTTGAGAAATCGCGCCCGCATTCGCCAGAAAACTAAAAACTTACTATATTATCCTCTATTTAAACATCTTTCATCTGTAGTGCAAAAAATATAAAAATCTATTTCTAAGAGCAACCTGCATTTCTTCTAAATTGTTCATCATGACGATGGTATGTACGTTATGTTCCCATGCGAGCTTCCAGAAGCTTTCTATTGTCGTCTCCAGCGGTGTCTGTGTGATGATAAACGCTTTCTTTTCTTTATAACTCTGAAAATTATACATATTGTTTAAATATCTGATAGTACAAAACAAAAAAAACTTCCAAAGTTCCCTTTTCATATATTTAAAACAATTATTCATGTCATTCTCAAAGGCAAACACTTTTATTTGCAACAAACACAATTCGGTGGCTATTACTGTTAAAATACTGGTCCTGTGTTATGTATAGTATTTGGTTGTTTTGAGTGACAAACGCGGTATTTCGATATGTGTGTGATTCTTATCAGGAGAACTAAGACTTGCATAAACCAGGGTTGGCACCAATCGACCACCCCTGGTTAAAACCGGCGGTTTTAACCGGTTAAAACCGTCCCGGTCAATACTCCCAAAGTGGTCAATAGTGGTCAATACTGGTCAATTGAACTTTTTTTTCAAAATTTTCATAAAAGAAAGTAAGAAAACAAACCATTTAACTTTTATTTAATAGACTACTCAAGTTACTTTAGAACTAACTTCACTTGAACATGCTTTGCACTAAGAAATTGTCTTATTTCCCTCAGTAACTGAGATCATAAAATCCCCAAACAGGGTCTTTTGGCTTCATTCTGGTGGGTTTTTAGACAAAGTAAGATTCTTTTAATGTTAGTGTTTTATCAATTTTCAACAAAGAATGATTCAGTAACTTGATTTTGTTTTATTTAAAGCAAAGGCAATGTGCACCACCAGTAGGTGTTACACTCTTGCTAACTAACACTTGTGTATGACAATGAATGGTCTGGAGATGGAGGGGTGTTGTGTCACACTTCTATTGTTTATTGAACTTGGGAACATGTCAATTAAGATGCCTATGTGTTTATTTAAGGATTATCCAATAACCATAAAGTAGGTGTTAATACACCTGCCAGTTAACACTTGTGTTTGGCAATTGATGGTCAGGAGACTGTGGGGTGATTGCACTTCCACAGATCTTGCAAGTAAACATTTCATATAATGTATGTATTGTACTGAGCACTTGGGCAAAGCTTACAGAATGTTCTTTAACGAATCCATTTCATAAATTACATAAAACATAACAAACATTTTATACTTGAAACTTTTAGCATACTACATTTATTGATTTCAGTCTGTTACTTATCATAAATGCCTATAATTATGTCATGCTGTTTATATATGCCATAAAGTTTCTATGTACTTAAGAAAATGTGTCTGTAAGCATTGAATGCCCGAATCTGAATGACCATATATTTTTCAACAATACACATGAGAACTCGTGCATTAAACCAATGAAAACAACACCTTATGATTAGTACATTCAAATGATCTTACCCAACCAAATTAATATTTTCCACCTAATTTGCTTTGCTTAACTGGCGGAAAATACATTTCTTTTGCTTATTGAACATAGGCACATACCAATTAAGAAGTTGTGTTTATTTAAGGCTTATCCAATAATAAACCATAAATGAAGTACCATTTAGGCCCATAAAGTAGCTATTGTAAGGGCCTAAAGGATTTTGAATGATTTTAAGAACATTTTGGACAGTTTGGTTGTGAGCAAAATTGAATTGACCAGTAATGACCAGTATTGACCAGTAATGACCAGTATTGACCAGAAATGACCACTATTGACCAGTAATGACCACTATTGACCAGTATTGACCACCGGCCCGGTCAATACTCAATTGACCGGTCAGTAAGCCAACCCTGGCATAAACCCTTATTGTTCAACAATTCACGTCATGCAGAGATTTTCGTCATGCCGTTGTGCATGATAGTTTAATGTTTGTTATTCGTACATAGGACTTGTTAGCATCCATGTATATTGGGTTCGCATTTCTTATCACCAGGATATGTAAGCGTCGCCCTATTTAAGAAAATTATAAGAAAATTTTAAGGTATGATTTGTCAACGATGTTCAAGGAACACAAATGACCAAGAGGTATATCTTAAAATCAGAAACATGTACAAGCTAAACATTAGTTTTCTAAAGATAATACAACCAGTATAGAAAGTCGTTTGAATTTACCGGTAGAAAAACTGCATTCACATATTCATCAGTTTCTGCTCTCAGTCTTGGCATGAATTCGTCCACTAAGTTGTAAACGAAATGTCAGATAAACATATAATATTGTCCAAAAGAAACGATTCTACTTTTTTGAAAGGTCATACAATAACACATTGGCAAAAGAACATTTGGATTGGTCTAATTCATTCTCGAAACCTTTGAATAACATCATGCATGTGTACAAAAAATCAATTTTTATCAATTCTGTACGAGCATAAACAGAATTTAAAGACGGGTCTGGTCTAAAAGAAACATTTAATTAAATTTTGGTATCTCACTAAACTGTTTAATAGATAATTATGGGCATGTTTATAAATCCAATGAAATATTACGACCTAAGGATCAAGAAATGTCTGTTTAGCTTGAAATTATGTGAACCAATTCAATAATTATGCAGTGATTGGTTTCAAAAAAGTGAGAATATGCATATCAGGAATAGCTACATCAAGAGGACACAGCCTCCCCACAGAGCCAAACAGTAGAGAGGGAAACAGAGCATGGGTTATAAAATGATCAATTTAAAACAGACACCAGAATCAATCAACGAAAATGAGACCTGAGGAGCTACCGCATTGGAACGGTCATGTGCAAACTAATTTGCAGCTGAATGTTAAACCAGGATCTAGGTGCACCAACCTCATATATGCCACAACAGGTTCTAAAATGAACAAGTTATCTTGGTGAATAAGCGCCAAACCAACCATCACCTCGGCAATATTGCTTGCAAAAGCACACAAACATATAAAACATAATAAGCTAACTGCATTATCGAGCAAAAAATGTAGGTATCAATGACCTTACTGACACAAGAGCCCCTGGAGACAAATTAGCAAGAACATGATGACAGAAATAAAAGAAACAGATCGAGCTTCAAGATTCTTTGACAAGATTTCCCTGTAAGCCCAAAATAAGATAATTACCTGGCAGAATGTTGAGATATCTGTTCTTTTTCCTATTTCTGACCAACTTAGCCGAGACATACTGTTCCTCTTGAGTGACTGGCGAAAGCCTCTTAAGCATCTAACATGATTGTATCATACAAAAATATGCAGTAATATACTATGGGTTGACTGTTGTACAAGTAAACTGTCATTAAATCCAACATATAGGTACTTGTCCTGTTTATTTCGCCAATGGCCTAAGTTTTGAACTTGATAATCGGTATTGTTTTAATACATCTATGAAGTTACCCGCCAACTTAATTGATTTAAATTATTGGTTTCGTTGTTTAATTATTTTTTTCTAGGTCGTCAACAGGGATGCCGTTACAACATAAAACAAATAAAATCGATTACCTATATTAGTTAAAATGAGATTGGAAAAGATTTACTGTCATTCAAAATTGTTGTTTCAATAGACTGATACTATTCTACCTTGAAATCGTGATCAAGTTTCCTCTCTCCAATGTTTGCATCCTTCTCCAGCAGTTTCTGATATGCTTCCGGGAACTTGGCAGATGGAAGAGCAGAAGTAGATAACATCAATGTCTCCACCAAGGCATGGTGTATAAATATGTATTGCTCCTATGAAATAGATTTAAGACATAATATTGCTTTCAGAGTAATTTCAATAATATTTGCATTTTCAACAAGTTAACATGTAACAATAGAAAATAATGGTAGATCTGACACATAAGATCTCTAACGAACAACAAAAATTTCCTTCGTTTGGGATGGATCAAAATTGTACTGTTTAGTGGTGTAAATAGTGAGTTGCGCTTAACCCGGGGTTAGGCGGCATGGGCAGTAATTTGCATTTCCATTACTTCCATGAACAGGCTCAATCAAACCGCGTTTGCAGTATTTTCTTTTTGTCGTGTTCGGTGGCTTTCAAAGTTCCCTTTTCATCTATTTGTATATATAATATATAAGTGTCAGGGGTCTATGATTTATTGAATCAAATTAATTTAAGAAGGATACAATGTAAAACGAAATACAGCATCTCTGCTAAAATGTGAAAACACTATGAAGCATTACCACTGTCTGGACTAGGTTTACTCTCTGTTTTCTCAAATTTTCGACACATCCATAAACGTCAACGTAATCCAGACCCTTGGCTTGATCCGTTAGGTAATCAAGGGCAATGAATGTTCCTGTACGCCCTACACCAGCACTGAAAACATAATATAATAATGATAATTCAATTTTCTGCTTAAAATGCCTTAATCAGTCCTAATGCATATCGTTGGACCTTTATTTTGATTTACAATAGTGCTCGATAGATTCGTACCGTACAGTTACAAACTGAGGATAAATACAAAATGAAGGGGACAAAGTCAAGAACTGCCTAAGACATTTGTTATTTCATTATGTCCGATGCCTCGTGGTCTAAAACAAAATTTATCGCTCCTCCCACACCCTGTCCTTTCATAAACAATCACAAGGAATATCAACTTTTATAAGAGACATATTTCAGTGGCTAATAGGGATGGTAAGGTGTTTGGTAGAGACGCATCAAACACCTAGTTGTTTATGTAGTCTAAAGCTTCTGTGAAAAGATTAAATCGGAAAGTTCGATCCCTGTCGATAAAAGAAAAGAACAACAATTAAGTAAAGAATAATAAATAAAATATTTACTTACCAAAAAGCAAACATTAACTTCTTACCTACAATGCACCACGATTGGTGCCGCATCCGAATAATCGGTGTATTTCACCTTGTTTCGGAAGTGAACCAAGGATGAGGCATGTCTAGGTACGCCCTTGTCAGGCCAAGCTGTGAAATGGAACTGTGTTACTGTTTGAACCGGCAGGTTTTCCTGTGAATATAAAGTCAATTTTATACACTTCATTAAAACCATTGCAAATGGTTGAAATTGTTATCTCTTTTGTTCGTTATCGTTTGTTCATGTTTAATAACACTATGAATGAAGTTCATATAACAAATGATTGATAGTATGACAATTTTTAAAAAAAAATCTAATACTGGTGTGCATTATGATTTCTACTAGCATAAGTTCTAGGCAGGAAATTTAAGAAACTATCTTTCACTAATCTCACTAAAGTCAGGTAAAACAAAATGTAAGTAGCGTTGTGGTATTCAGGAACTGATTTTAATCAGATTGATCGTTCACCTTCTGGACGACAAACGTCCCAATAACGAATTCGGAGAAAATGTCAACGCCCTGCATTGTCACCGACACGTGTCCATAAACTTTGGTTCCTTCTTCTGGCCAGTACTGATCACATTTAGTCTAAAACAAATAAAATAGAGAAGGACGTGAAAATTAGTAAATGCAACATATGAAATCGAAGAGGCAAATAAAATCATTATTGAAAATATTTTTTTGAAAGTCTGAACTGCTTAACGTAGATGTGATTATTTTCTTAACCGTGCTCAAATGTTCTTTGTCATTAAACGTTTTATACTTTTTGCTGTTTAGGTTTAAGTTACGAAGTAAACCAGTAAATTCAAACAGGAACAGCGGCCAATTAATGTTAGTTTTCTGTCTAAAGTAAATTATTTAATTTCATGATCTCTGATTTCAAACGGTTATTGAAGACTTGTCATATCCACTGCTTAATAGTTAATAATGATAGTGTCTCTAGCTGGGAGCGAACCCGCACCGTCACGGCGACAGCGCCTAGCCCTGCAATTCCTGCTACGCAACCAACTGAGCTAACCGGGACAACCCTTAAAAAGGTAGATCAGATTGCCCTGATATACGTAAATATCACTGCATGACATTGGTAGCGGGTTATTTTACTGATAACAGTACTGACTAAAAGTAAGTGTCTTAAATTTGCTTTTGCATGAAAGTGTGTCGAGAAAAGGAATAGGATGGAGTACAGTCAATTTTTTGTTCGTTAGAGATTTGAGCTTGATTAATAAAGCCTATGTTTTAACCGTCCTCCGAGGAAATGTATGGTCGTGAAGAACGGGTAATTGAGTTCGTTGACTTTAAACTATGTTATTTGTATTCGCTGCGATTTGATAATTCATACGTGTATTATATTAAAATTTATTTGTGTAATATATACTGAATTATATAATGCATGACAAATAATATTCAAACAATGAATAATGTCACTAGGACCTGTGTTTGACATCACTTACTTTTCCAAGCTCTATGAGTTTCGTCAGCATCACAATTTTCTTGCAATTCGTTTGCCATATCATTCGCCAGAAATCTATAAATATTTCTTTAAAGTTATCCAAGGTCTATATTTTACCCTTACAAATGATAAAAATAACATTTGAGATCGATTATTAATGAAAAACTAGGCATAATCTAAGAATACATGTATTACGAATTCTTTCCCGTTTGTCCAATAAATAAAAATGAAATATGTATAAAGTTAAAAAACTGGCAGTTTTTTTAACTCGCGGATATACCGCGAGAGCGTCTGCTTCAATATCTGTTTTGCAAAAATCTTATTTTAAACCATAATTTGATACATACCATGTGGTCAAATTAGTTTAAATTAAGATGTGTAAGCTTTCATGGCAAAAAGATGGATTTTAATTTTTTTGTTCAGATGCGCCAGATATATCTTTAACGGGTCCTACAAGCATTACGTGTACAAGGTTTTAATACTTGAAAAGAAAAAAAGATATTAGTAAATCATAACATTATTCAACTATTTCTAAATATTTATACTGTGCATCATTGACAAAAAGGAAATTAATGGTCTTTTCCATTTTCAAAATTTTCTTAGGCGCAGCAAGTACTTGAATTGTAATAAGAATTATTTGTCATTTTGTATGTTGAAGTGTCATTTAAAAATATCTCTTTTGTTAGTGTATGTTGCATGCTACGTAAATAGCGCTGATAGAGATAAACAACATTCATCTCTCACACAACAAGTTATTAATACAATAATGCGTAACAAAATGTTAGCGTGAAATAATTATATCAATTTCATTTTTTACCTACCCTGTGAAGCAATATATGCCCGTTCATGCTGAAACCCCTGCAAAATAAGTGTCAGAATATTTTTTAACATTTTAAGCATTTACGTAAAATGTGGGCAAATTTGACCTTTGGTTCATGATAGTAAGAAAAGAACAATCTGCATATATTAATTCATTTGAGTAATTGTATCAAAAATGTGTATACTCATGTTATTAAAGATCAGATCACAAAAATCAAATTAATAATTACTTTAATTAAAAAATGAATTCATTTTAATATGATTTAATAATGTTCAATTGAAATATCAAATATTTGTCTAAAGTATATTGCGTTCACTTTAACAACGTGAACATATTTATTAGTACAGTTTCTTACATGAACATAGCATGCGTTGATGTAGTCTGAATCGGACGTATCTGTTTCCAAAATAACGCGACTTGTATCATCTAAAATGGAACAACAACATCAACAGCTTATCAGCATATGTTTTAATAATAACAGTCATTATTTACAACGATAAAAACTAAAAATGTTAAAAAGGATGTACCTACCACGAAACTATATGACGTTGACTTTTATTGTTAACTGACACTGAGGTCAAAATCTGACATCCGCTTCCTATGTCAGTTGATAAGGAATTTATAACTCTCTAGATTTCTGTTAACATAAAATCAAGCTTAAAATTTGAATATAAAAAATCGATGTTATAATTGAATTTCATTTTCAGATGACGATGAAAATCCATGTCAAATAATTTTGCTAACACGGGGCTTGGTAAATTAACACCAACGATTGGGTCAGAAAATCCTTCTTTCAATTATTTGACTTTTTTTTCATAAAATATGTCATTATCGTTTCGAAAACTCTCGCTGAAATTCTCTTTTCTACAAATGAAGTTAAAATATTTTTGTCATTAAGTCTGTTTTTTTTTATTGAGCCCGGGTCAGTTTGATTTCAATTATCAATAAGTACAATTTTTACGTTCAGTTTTCGATCTTACAAAGCTTCAAAGACCCTTTAAAAAGTAAGTGCTGCATTATTCGATAAAAACATTCGAAGTTATTAACTGTTACGGATCAAAACGGGAGATAACTTTCTTAAAAATTTAGTGACAAAAGATTTCTTACATGCATATAAGTTTTTATATCTGCTTTTGCCCTTGTTTTGAGATTTAAGTGCTACAGAATGTTCTCCATGCAGACCCACTGGAAATCTCTGCAAAATACAAAAAAAACTGACTTTAAAAATGTAAAATTAGAAGTTATTATCAATATGATTTAGATAACAAAAACAGCACAGGATCAAAATTTTGAAATTGATCATTAACTAACGCTCTTCCGTTCCCTTTGTCTATTTTATCGCATTAAAATCGTAGTCTTAACAATATAAGTACGTGTCTATATCTGAATTGGAAAAAACAAGTCGGATGTTTTCGATTTCTTATACGAGTTTACGTTTACAGATACGGATGATACAAATTGCGTTTTCTTTCGGTATTGTACTTTTTACAAACTTTTTAATGAAATGCGATACCTCGAACTCGGTTTGAAAATCCTTTCCTGTAAACACAAGATCTGACAAATCCTTGATTAATATAGCGGTCTTCGGGATCGTCTCTGCCACGCCGCTTCCAAACTTGTAATAAGCATTTTTAGGCTGTTCAACTTCGTAATTTGACCAAACGCCAATATTTGGCTGAAACTGCCGACTTGTTACTGGGACTTCTTCACCTATGTAAATAGTATTAAAGTTCAAGGTCGGTGACCATATAACGAAAAAGAAAACCTTGTTAGAATATATCTTAAAGCTAGAAATAATGACATTTCTTTAATTCTTAATCAGCATAGTTTGTAACTGCAAACGATTTTTGTCACAGTTTGTGCAGGAAACCCTTAGGAAACTGAATTGCGCATTGAATAACGTTTGTATCATGAAAAATTATGTTCGTAAATATTCAAACATATCAAATTTTGGACCAAACATTATCGAGATGTAAAGTTTTCTTTTTATGTAATGTAACACTTTTGTCATGTTGCAAAATATAACATTTCGATAATCAATACCAACATACGAAATTTTAACACGCCGAAAAGATTATTACTGTATATCTTTAAAGAGACTGAATGTAAACATTTTGTACATTTTTTTCATCAATCTTTTTTTATTGAAAAATAGGCCTTACTCTTATCTCGTAACTCTATGTCTTGAATCTCTGTATACGCTCTATTGGACTTTGTTCCATCTGTTTTAGTTGTTCGACGAACTAATGGTCGCCGTTGCATCGTTTTCTTGCCAAAAATCGACAATATACCTCTAATATATATAGTAAACAAAGACTGCATAATAAATATGTTTAACAAGTTTAATTCTACACAAAACCACAGCAACAGTAATCTTTTTGTTATGATTATTCAAGCTGATCTGGTTTGAACAGCTTACCGCTTATCCTTATACTGTTTCGATTATCCAGCATATCCCTATTGACTGTAGTGAAAAAAAATAAAGAAACTTTACGTTACGTACATTTCGAGGGTAAAGACATTTTTTAACATTTTTTATGTTAGTGATTTAATAAATCGGTGATAAGCTGACAATTTAATGAACTTCATGTAGTTCAATGTTGGTTAAAAGTTAATTTCAATATTACCTATGCTTCAAGACAATAAGAGTGACTGCTATAGCGATTATAAAGAGAACCGACCCAACTGTTCCCACTATGACTGCAGTTTTCTTGGAAGTCTGTCCCACGACAATCGCTGTAAAAAGGAAATAATACATTCTTATTACATTCAGCACTATTGTGCATTTGTTAGAAGATAAACTACTGTTTGTTTGTTAGAAGATAAATCTTTGACAAATGTTAAAAACCAAAATATGAACAAACAAGTAGACGAAACAGACAATTTAGTAAGAGAACGTAGTACGCAGAACATTATCGTTAATAGAACTACAAATAAATATGGAATATAAGCACAGGGCGACGTTTAAACAAGCCACACAACGCATACAAAACAGTCCTGAATTGTCATAACAAATTACAGAACAGTAGAAAGACAAAGCGATTTCTAAATGTATAAACCCAATAAGAATAGTAACTCTACCCGAGCATACTGGATTGTCACCGCCCCATGATTTGTCTGCCTTGCATTTTCTTGAAAAGTTGCCACTGGACAGATAGTATCCCTCTTTACAAGTTACAGTTAATACACTACCGTACTCGTATTTATCAGAAACATTATCGTAAAGCCCATGTACAATATCTGGCGGCCGTGAACACAGAACAACTGTAAACATTACAAAAGCAGGCATGTATTATTTCAATTACAGAAAACATATACAATTTTCCTATAAAAAGTTTTAAAGAGCAAAACGCATAACTATGCGTTTCAACTTAATATGTATTAATGCCAATAAGTAAAATCCGTGAATGTGTAAACGTGTTAATGTTTCAGCAGATTTGCACCAGCACTTTTTTTTACAAAATGTCTTTCGATTACATCGTCTACAACTGATGGCAATCAGGAATGTTTATATAATCAGCATATAAAATGTCGAAACTTTGTATTTTAAACAACATTGTTTAGCTGATGGTTGAGTTCGAGTTATTTCACCAGATAAACTTGTACTTGTTTGTTGATATGATAACCTGTTGGGGAAAGTATGAGGTTGGTGCACCATAGAACCTGGTTTAAACCCCAAATTGTTTTGCCTCTGACCGTTCCAAGGCGGTATCCCAAATGGTTCTCTTTTCGTTAATTGTTTGCGGCGTCTTATTTGAATTGGCATAACAACATTGTCTGTTCTCCTCTCTTCATTTTCTGCTGCGTGGTGAGGGTGTGTTTGTGAGTGTGGCGATTTCTGATTAGCATATTTCACTTTTTATTGGAAGGTACGCGTCATAATCATCAAATAGAAATTAGAGCGACTATAATGAGTAATTTAGATTCGGGTAATTCCCCGTATTACAATTCTCCAGTAATTATCAGAGGAAAGGACAAAAGTTTATGATATGTTAATGTTTATCTGTTGAAAAACAGATATATGATAAAAAAATTACAGTTGATGATGCTGTAAATATTAAAGTACAATGGACATGTTTAATACATATATGTTAGCACTCACTATTTTATAAACTGCATTTTTTTAGTGTACTGTACAAGTATTTAATTAATAAGTTTTGAAAGAACAGTCTATATTCTTCTCAAATAAACATTTGTCTAATAGATAAAAAAGGTAACTTTGATGGCCAACAGACACGACAAGCTTGATATTGAACATTTTGCATGTTCGGTTTGGTTGAGCCTGTTCATGGGCAGTAATAGAAAGACAGCCTAGCCCCAGGATGAGCGCAACTTAATAGTAAACCGTACCAAAGTTGATCCATCTCAAACGAAGGTGTGCATATGACATAGAACCTTCAATGCGGTCTTACCAAAGTGTTAGCATCCCATAATCAGCTGCGTAAAATATAAGACCAAACAGAACATTTGCGTCACTATTATTTTCGTTTCCGATGATAACTCTAAACATTCAGATAAATAGCTTGTTCTTTGCCCCTTTTCAAGAAATTATGAATAACGAGTCACAGGAAAAATCTATATAGAATATTTGGTTACTGTCTTACCAAACTTGAATTTATAAGGCGAGTTGGAGAAAAATATACAGGGCGAGGCTCTGCCGAGCCCTGTATAATTTTCGGAGACGAGCCTAATAAATTCAAGCTTGGTAAGACAGTAACTTAATATTATATTTATCCTACCACCATTACCTATTTTTCTCTTTTTTTTTCGCTTGAAATAGATGAAAAGGGAACTTTGAAAGCCATCGAACACGACAAATATGAAAGTACTGCAGGCTCGGTTTGATTGAGCCTGTTCATGGGCAGTAATTGAAATGCTTATTACTGCCCACGCCGCCTAGCCCCGGGTTGAGCGCAACTCAGTAATTACACCATTAAATAGTACAATTTCGATCCATCCCAAACGATGGTATGCATATGGCGGTGAACATGGAACCTTCAATGAGGTATTTTCAGATTAATACCATTCCATGTTCAGCGGCGTATGGTCCCCAGATAAAATAATGGGTTTGCCCTAAACGAGAAAACAATGGGCGGAACTAAACAGAATAGAATTTTGACAGGGGATCTTAGAATACAAATCCTGCATATCACAGACTACGCCAAAGGCAAAATTTAAAGAGCAGGAAGTATATCCTTGGGGGTGATTGGACAATATCCAAATCAATATTGCCTGGGATATTGAAACCACCTATTTATAAACTGGCCGAAATATTAAAACAAAGGAATTTTAGAAGTACTATAAACATAGTACATAAGTATCGTGCTCAACGGCCTTCAAAGGACGTAAAGAAAGAGATTTTTTTTAATTTAAAAAGAATGAACATCTGTTGTTGGCGTATGAATACATCTGTCCTGGAGACAATTCTGTACGAATTCGGCCATTTTGTTTAAATTGTTTTCACTTTTATAATGTGTAGAGAATACTGAAATATCAAAGAAATATGATGGGTGTCTTTAAGAATTTGAAACAAAAATTATTTTGCAAAAACCATTGGGAACAGCCGACAAACCTGTTATCATAAACAGCGGGTTTACGGGACGTAGGCTTCCAACATGTCCAATGTGCAACATCCAGTTTCTACTTTTTCCAGCTGACTAGCCTACTTGAAAAATAGCTAGTCTCTGTATTTCCTTGTCCAAAAGAATAGTCTTATTTTTTCCCTTCTTCACAGACTTCAGTCAGTTGAAATTTAACACCAGCAACAAAGACATTTCAGTTTTTATTTCGAAACCGAAATGACCTAGACGCAGGCATTGAATCGGGATTTGTTATCTTCAAGCATATAAATCCATCAGCACAGAAAAAGCAACAATTAAAACACATTTTAGTCTAATAGATCTACAATCCAAAAATATGTTCGAAATTGATTACACACTTGTCATGCCGGAAGGAATATTGATCTCGAAGTGACGTCAGTTTTAATTAGAGCGGCTCCTGTTTCAAGCGGATTATAAAACTAGACTCTCTCGTGCTCTCTCGTAGTGCAAATGGTTCCTTCTCTGTTAGGGAACTTGCAAACAGAGTAGCATTAGTTCCAGGTCAAGTCTTAGCAAGTATTTTGTGTATCGGAAAACTAGGTCAAAAGCAGTTCCGGACCTGCCTAATAAAGCTTGGGTGCCGTATAAACGTCAAGTTTACACGGCAGGCCGATTTTCGCGAAATAAATGGGTAGTGGTAGGATAAAATAGGATGATGGAAAACCGATGTCGAATATATACGTATGGCTGATGAAGCAGTATGCTCCAAAGACTTTACAAAACCACGCCTTCAGTTTGAGCCATGCAAACATATGTCACACAGGTCATCACATATTTAAATATTAAGCTAAATATCGAAAATTTAGAAGATGATTGGTTCAAATGAGTGTTACACAGATCACCAGACCGATCGACCGGATGATGATTCATTGATACCCCTTCAACTTCGTTTGCGAGGATGAAATATAATATTAATATTTTAAAAATCAGAATGAACTCTTCAGATTACAGGCATCCTTACTTAAAATGATTTGTTTTTCAAAACGGTGATTTTATTATTATTATTTTAACTTTAATAAGATAATATAAATAGAACATTAGCGTTTGTATTTAGTTTTAGTGAGCCTTTTACTTTGTGTGTAAAAATAGAGCTTACTATAGCAGACAGGTTCATCACTCCAATTATAAGTTTCCAAGCAGGTAAGTTCAGACACTTTAAACTCGTAACCATCATTGCAGGTAAGAAATAAACGTGTGCCATTTGTAAATGTCGTTTCATTTGGCTGTACCATTTCTGTTCCTTTAGACAGAGATCCATATTGAACAAGCGGTAAACTACAAGTCGGTGCTGAAATTTAGGGATTTATTTGCATTATTAAAAACGTGCACAATTCGAACAATATTTATTTTATCACAGGTTGTTGCTGTGTTGTAAACGCAAACATGTTTTTTTACATTGTGTTTGATTTCCAGTATTAAGTTAGTGTTATTTGTAAATGATATTGCCTGAACTAATTGCTAATTTTTAAATTTAAAATGATTAAGAGTAGCCACAGTCACAATTACAGACCACTTCACGTAGACCAGCAAACAATAATAATATAAGGTTAAAAATAAAATATATACAAAAAGACTAAATTTTAAGATGGGAAGAATTCCTTGACAAAATCTGTTAAACTATAATAGGAAAACAATATTTTTGATTGGAAAATTCAAGCAGAGGTCATCAATATACATGTTCTTTCAAAACTTAATGAGAACTTGATGACAATTGATCATGAAATTTAAAACCAAATTCTGCATTTTATTTCACCTAATGACCTAAAATAATGATTGGAATGTTTCTTACTGCATGTTGGAGATAATCTATCCCACGAGCCATTTTCCAGGCAGCGACGAATGTGTGTTCCTTCCTGTAAGATCCCTCTATCACAGCTTACATTAACAGTAGTGTTATATGGATACACAGATGTGTAATTATCATCAGAATATTGATAACTCACTCCATTGACTAAAGGAAGAGGTGGACATGTCACCCTTTCACATATCGCTGCAGTTCCGCTTAATGTTCCATTCGCCTGACATGTGAGAGAAATAGATCCCGAATGATATTTGTAACCTAAATCACATTTCAGATTAACTGTCTCGTTAAAAGTTAAAACTCCTGACGTAAAATAATCTTCGGATTTGCGAATGTAAACACCATTCGTAGCAGTTTGATTTTGTGTATAATTACAAACAATTTCTGTACAATTAGCCATATCCCCAAGCCAATCACCTGATCCAGTCTGACATGTTATATTCGAATGTCCAACTAAACGATATCCTTCTGTGCATTTTAAAATAATTTCTGTGCTACTCTGAATGTATGTTGTGTTGACGATATTACTGTTCAGATAATAGTAATATCCATGGCTGTGTAATGGTACGCTACACATTTTACGACAGAAAGGTTCATGTTTGATAAACGTCCACGTTTCTGATTCTTGACATTGTCGTGTCTGGTTATTCAATATTTCATACCCTTCTTCGCATTCTGGATAAATTTGGCATTGATATGGACTACCTAGGGTAGCATTTTGCTGACAGAGAGGTGTTGAATCCTTTATTATGTATCTACCATTTTGCAATATTGGTATTTGACAATGTATTAGTTCACATGTTGGTGGGGATCCAATCCATGTTTGATTGTCACTGCACGTTAAAATTGTCTGTCTATCAATTTTGTAACCATTTTCACATGTAATACTTGCGGTGCTCCCTTTGTAAAATCCACCCGAATAAATAACTTCGCCATGATATATAGTAAACTGCGGGCACCGTGGCACTAAAATAGTTAAAAGCAAAATGTGTACCAGCTTTCTGGTTAACCGTTAAGATTAATTGTCCATTATTTCAAATTTAAGTCAAATTCTTTTTTGATTTAATAAATGTTAAATTAAAAAAATCAGGTGAATGTAAAATGAGTCATAAAAGAATAGAAAAGTAAAATATGCATATCAGGAATGGCCACATCCAGCAGACACAGCCTCCCCACACAGCCAAAACGTAGAGAGGAGAAGAGAGCATGGTATTACAATAATCAGTTTCAAAATAGACGCCACAAACAATTAACGAAAGTGAGAACACGCGGGGTTACCGCCTTGGAACGGTCAGTGGCAAAACAATTTTCCAATGGGAGTTTGAACCAGGTTCTAGGGTGCACCAACCTCACACTTGCCCCAACAGGTTGTCATATCACAAAATAAGTACAAGTTGTCTTGATTAAATGGTCACAAACATACTCGTATACAACATAGGAAGCTAATAGCATTGCACAGCCAAAGACCGGGTACTGAATGATCTTACCGAGACCAGAGCTCCTGAAGTAAAATCAGCAAGAACACGAAAACAGGGATAAGAGAAATAATTCGAGCTTCTAGGTTTGTTTTAAGAAAAGATTTCCCCAAAAAACCTTCATAAACTCTTAAACCCCTGCCACAGTCGTGAAACCAAAGAGGTAAGCATAATGATCAACTGTAGATGGGTTAATCATCAGGCCTGCAGAGCGCTGCAGAATATCATGTAAGTTGATAATAGAAAATAATTCAGCTCTGTTGTGTAAAAGTTCGATTTATCCCTTCTACAACTAGCGGAAACGGTTGAGTAATTAATTAAAGTTTGAGAAAGTAGAACTATTTGTCTATAATTTACTAAGCACTATAAGTTTAGTGATCTGTAAAATGACATAACAAATAAAATATATTTGAAATCATCCGAGTACTAAATTTTGTTATTTTCATTTTATTTTATTTCCATTGTATACGTGCGACCTTCAAAACTGTATCTTAGGACTTAACTTACTGTTTTTGGTCCGATTTCATAATTAACAACAAGCGAAATCTGGATAAAGCTATTTGATCTGAAGTTCTTCCTGAATGAAATTGTCAAAAATTACATAAGCAAATAAAAGGCCGAATACAAACCATATATTAATTTGTTCAGTAAAAACCGCTTATCTGTTATTATTATTCCATTGAACTTAACATGTCCGAGTTTCACTTTCAGCCATTCGTATGTTCCCTTCTGCGTCAGAGTTATATACATACCGGTTCGAAATTGTGTGCGATTTGCTTTTAAAATTTAGTGTATTGTTCCATGTTATACAATCTAATCAAAACGATTCTAACATACGTTGATCTATCTGTATGTTTCTGTTGTAATTAAAGGTGAATGCCACAATGACGGGTACAAGAGTTATATCAAAACAGAAGTACAGAAACCGCCCGAATTTCAATGTATCTGAAGTTTCATTTTAATTATAATATACAACAACTATCAACTCTGACGTTCTTTCATAATGTACTTGCGAGCGAACGTTGTGAATGAGAGCGTAAAATGATATTTTATAAATGTTATGTAAGGCATTGGCGGAGCGCATTTTACTGACACAGAAATCTGCTTTGTAATGACAAGGCTTTTCATCAACGTACGAGTACGTTGCGCCCGCGAATTAAGGATTTAGGACCATCATTGACATATTTCATATCTTGCCACTGGATGGTAGGAAATCAAGGTAACTTTAAAGTGTTAAAGACATACAAAATATAAGATGATTCACCGAGAAATTTTTCAATACATTTTTATTTAACGGGAGATAATAAGTGTACACATTTACATAAAAGCCTATGGAAAATATCGATTTTTTGCTATTACTTTAAAAATATTTATTTTTTCAAGAATGTTTCTTGGTAGAAAACTTAACAAACAGAGTTTGTGTACTATTTTAATAAGAAATCAGATATTTACCGTAGAAAAATGGAGAAATTATCATTTTTGTGTTTCCAAGGGAGATAACTCAAGACAACCATGTCAACAAGGGCAGATAATCACAAAACATAATCGCTCAACTGTTATTATCTGTAACTTGCCTATTGTCTTTTTTAAAGACATTTAATAACTAAATAACTAACATAATCATGGTTACTGTTTGGTTTTAATATGCTAATGATGGGTCTATGACCTTAAAGTATCGGATCTAATTTGACATGCACCGGATGGCGCTTAGTATATGATTTTGATAGTTGGTAGTTTCTTTAGTTGTATTTTGCTGATATTTTGTAAGAGTATATTCGACAGATTCCGATTAAAGCTTGTATAATTTTATTTGTGGTAGTTTGAGTATTATAAAAAACTATAACAAAATTCTACGTTAGTTTGCATCATTCCTCGTATTACTGAAAATATCTGAATATACATATTGCAAACAAGCAATATGTATGATAGAGACTTACATAGCTCTACGTGTTCTTTAAGGAAAACGAAAAGTAGAATTAAAAGTGTTGCTTTACTTTTAAGAAAATACGACAATTTGGAATAGATGGTATAATGTTGGAAACTTTTCTGGGCCTGATAATATTACCCGACATTGGCAAAAGGTGATAAAAATAAAACTATTAAAATACATATGCTTTAAGTTGTATTCAAACATATAATACATGTAATGTATTATTTCGAGCTATAAATTTCTAGATGCAATGCGAATTTATTACATAAATACGCTCTGTTCTATAAAATATTCTCAAAAAAATATTTGTTTCTTCTATAAATGTAATGGTTTAACAAAATATTATTTAACTATATATTCTTACATTCCAAGCACATTGATGTGATTGAACTGTTATACGATCCTGTCTCTAGACATTGTACCGCTTCAGGTCCTATAAGGCGAAAGCCTTGATTGCACGAAAAGTGAAGGACTGTTCCAACAGAGTTCTGACCATCCGTACGACATTCTAACCCAATGGTAGTAACAGTGCCATTCTGTAGATTGTTAACTACTGGACACAATGCTGAAACGATATATATATGCAGCCAATTATTGATTCGAGCTTAAATTATGTCAAGAAACGCGGTTATTTTTTATGTCGATATTTTACATGTGTAATTGATTTTGTAATGACCACACAATTAAACAACGATTTTTTTCAGATTTAATCGGTGTGAACATGGTGGTTATTCACTGTTAAACTCTTCATTTTATTTCATTCGGGATTTTGTCAAACTTAATCATTGCCGAATGATGTAACAAATTCGACTTAAAACTCCAGCTATCCCTAAGAATTTCGCGAAATCGATAACTCGTCAGTGTAAATCATGTATAGCTTCTAAAACATCCCGATGATTTGAATTTATGATTCTTTAATTTTCAATATTTGAACAAACATTATCACTGTTCGCAGTCTATCTGATGAAAAACCTTAATCAAATATATATTATGCTACAGAATGTTTCTAGACAAATTGACTTGGTTATGATGAAGTCAAGACACTTCAGGAATTCTGAAGTTGAGGCCCTTTGCCTGCAAAATCTTTAACAAATGTTCTTAGTCTCAGGCGTACACTGTGGCACTTAATTTTAAAGACCACAGTGACCACATCTAAAAGTGGTTTCCGATTGTTCAGCGTTGAGAATTTTACGTGCACAGCGTTTGTATAGTTTAACTTTTAAAAGGTTAATTTGTCTTAAGGAAACATAAACGACGGGAAGGAAGTGAATTTCAATGTAAAAATAATACTTGTATATCAGCTTATGTCGGTTTCGAATCAACGGTCATGATTGCTATTTTCGCTCATTTAATGCACACGGTACGAAAATAAAATTCGTAGCTTCGTAAAATCAGACACTACCGCAATCCTCTTTAAAAACATGACTATATTAAAAACAAAACGTGCAGATTTTAGCAAACAACAGTTTTTGAGGATAGAGAGATTTCGTAAACACACTCGTACAAGCTACATGGTCACACAATTGAAGCGGTAGACAGTGCTAAATGGGGTCAAACCTTCATCAAGTCCTTAGCTGGAAGAAACATGTGGATTAGACAGCAGCAAAAGTCTATAAGACCCTTGGATTTCTCAGAAGAAACCTCTATACCTGCACACAGAGCATAAGAGAACGAACTTACTCCACCCAAGTACTCCCAATACTTCACTACGCAGCAGCAGCTTGGGACCTCTACTGTGCTTCTGACATCAACCATCTAGAACAGGTCCAGAGACGAGGTGCTCGTTATGTCACCTTCAACTACTGGGACAGAACCCTTGAATATGTCTCCTAAATGATCAGGGACCTATGCTAGCAACCACAACAACAACAGAGGCTATACATCAGGTTGAGTCTATTCCACAAGATTTAGCATGTGAACCATGAGCACATACAAGCCAGTGACAACCGCACCAGAAGTAAAGCCAGAATCCATTAACAGCAGCAGGTTCCAGAGTCAGTAACAACTAATTCTACCCACGCACAGTGTGTGAGTGGAACCACTAACCCTAATCAGTCACTAATGCCACCTCCCTGGAGAGTTTCAAGACTGCCATGAGTCTTCACAGAGCAGCTCCCTTATGTGTCCAACCTACTAGTCTATCAGCACCATGTATATAATTTTAAAAACTAAAATTTTAAACCTATATTTTAAAGCTGGAGAAGTGATCTATATTTTAAAGCTGGAGAAGTGATGACTATATCAACCTCTCAACTAGGTCAATAGTACAGTCTTCGAAGACTAACGACCTTTCTTAGAAGCAGAAGAAGACAATTAATAAATACAATATGTATTCTAAATTGGTATTTATTATTATTATTAAATCATTTCGCCACTGACCGTTCCAAGGCGGAAAGCACTTGCTACCTTTTCCTCTCTTTTTTCTCGCTGTGGAGGAGGCTGTGTTTTGTGAGTGTGGCGATTTCCTGATATGCATATTTCACTTTTTATTCGGATGAAATCTTAATGAAAATATACTGTAAATACAATGCTTGAAGTTCGCAATGTCAAGTAAATATCAATTTTCTAAACCAAAAGCTTACTTTCCAAACATGAAGTACTATTTGTCGAATCGTTATAAGTTCCGGAAACTAAACACCGTATAAATGTAGGTCCTGATACGTGAAAGCCTTTGTTGCAGCTGAACTGGAGGATAGTTCCCACTGTATTTCTCTGCCAATCAGAGCGACCTGTGTTTCCTACAATCAATAAGCTTCCGTTATGTAGGGGAGGTACTACTGGACAAACATCTGAAACGATACGTTAATATGTGAAAGTTGATATATTTTCACGTTTTTCTTTACGTATAAACATTCAAAACGAACGTATGACATTTGTAGACATAATTATGTCTGAAATTAAGTTACTTGAACAAACAACTGTACAAACGGCCATATTGATTCATTTCCTATGTTGTTTATGAGATAGATATTGATAGCTGATATATATTCAAAGTTTACGTTTGATATCTAAAGAAGTTTCAAAGTTATAGGCCTGGTGCAAATTTGAAACGCAAAATTTACGTGAAAAGGGGAGATAGCATGAAAAGTATATGCATCAGAGTTATGGGTTTTGTTGGTAATTAAGTAGATTTTGATGGTGATTAATATTCCAAGTTTAAATGTGAGACCTCAAGTATTGTCAAAGACAGACATAAATACATATTTTTAAACGGATACCAACGCAAACGACAACGCCAACGCCGGTTTGAGGTGGATAGCTCCCGTATTATTCAAACAGTCGAGCTAATGACAGTTGTCTTGTTTCTGATGTACAAACATGGATATTTCCGTCACTTTCCCAGATGTATAAATAACTATATTAACAAACTCTAATCCGTTCATAAATATTGTTGTATCGTTGTTAAATATTTAACAACTTACAGGAAAATTAGTAATATTTAAAAAACAAATTTTTACTGCATAACAATATTTTATTATTATTGGAGATGTATAATATTGCTATGAGGCTATGCAGAGTTTTTTTTCGATTTCACAATTAAAACTTAATGATGAAAATCCACGTAGCGGTAATGACACACGAAATTACACACACACATATATATATATATATATATATATATATATATATATATATATATATATATATATATATATATATATATATATATATATATATATATATATATATATATATATATATATATATATATATATATAGGCCGTTTTTTCCGCAAATATGTTAATTATAACGTCAGATAACGTCAGGTTACTGTGACCTTGACTTTGGCCTACTGTCCTCGAATTTAATAAGTGCTTTCTATTGGTGACGACAAACTTCCCTACACAATTTGAGGACCATAGGTGAAAGTATTGTCTAATTATGAATCGAACAAGGTCTTTGTGACAAGATTTAAATGTGTTGAAGGTCGCAGTGACCTTGACCTTTGACCTACTGACCTGAAAAACAATAGAGGTCTTTTATTGGCAACAACAAACCTGCCTTCTTAATTTGAGGACCATAGGTGAACGCAATGTCTAGTTATTGATCGGGCAAGGTTTTGTATTGAAGGTCGCAGAAACCTTGGCATTTGGCCCTTTGATCTGAAAATTACTAGGGGTCTTTTACTGGTCATGCTCGACTTCTATACCATATATGAAGACTGTATGTCAAAGCGTTGTCTAGTTATTGGTTGAATAAACTTTTGTATTCGATGCCACTGTGACCTTGAACCTTGATCTATTGACCTTCAAATCAACAGGGTCATCTAATCATCATGACCAACCTCCACACCAAATATAAAAACTGTATGTCAAAGCGATGTCTAGTTATTGTTCTGACAAGATGCGGTGTACGGTCCGACAGACCGACCTACCGACGGGCCGACCGACATAGGAAAAGCAATATACCCCCGATTCTTCGAAGAGGGAATAGTAATTAATGTTAAAACTTTTATTTATCAAATTTCTCGACCATATGTTCAGATAATTTATGCAAACATAGTACAGAAAAAGTAACTGTTCATATGATCAAATGAAGTTTTTAAGGTATTGCTCCCTTGCTTATTGCTCAGACAAAAAAAGAAAAATACAGTGAAACCCCTCTATTGCGGACACCTAAGGGACTGAGGGAAAGTGTCCTTAATAGCGGGGTGTCCTTAATTGTGGGTTTGAACCACCGGCCACTGTCCGATACATCTTCGGTTCGACATAATTAATCTATCGTTGATTAGACAGCCTAATATGTGTTAATTGGCGTTTATATCTAGTTTAATGTTATAAGAGACAAAATAGGTAAATTTAATAATTTTAATTTTACACATGTTTTAAAAATGCAAAACTATAAATTACATGTACTTATGCTCATTTTATGCATGCTCTACAATACAAACAGTAAATAAACACTGGTGAGTTTTTTAATGCAAATCATAATACATGTATTATCATAGATTTACAAACAAATCGATAAGTAGCAAATCTTTTCATTGCAGAAACCTGCCAATTATTGCCCAATTAACTAAAAGATACAAACATCTTAAACTGCTAATTGACATTACCAATTACCTTGATTAGGTACCCCAGTCAATTGTGTAAATCACGGTTTGACAGGTCTGTTTTGATTGCAATTTGCAACTTTACCATTTACCGTAAATGAGTCTAATAAATAATACGTTAATCGTTCGTATGTCGCAAACCGATGTCGCAAACCGATGTCGTAAACTGATGTCATGAAACAGTCGAAAAGTGGAACGTTACCAGATTCGATTGTCCGTAATAGCGGGTCTAAAATGTGCATAAAAATTAATTTCGTACTGCGTCCGTTGTCCGTAATACCGGAATAGCGAGGTGTCCGTATTAGTGAGTTATTTACTACATATACAAAGAAGAGAAAATGTCCGTTCTTTAAAAAATCGTCCGTAATACCGGGGTGTCCGTAATACTGAGTGTCCGTAATGAGGGGTTTTACTGTATCAAAATCTCTCTAACGATACAAGATGCTGAGTAAAACTTTGCACGAACCAATGTTATTTATATATGTTTAATTACCTTACGCTAAGAAAAGTTAGAATATAAAAGAAAAATACCATTGTAACATTAACTTTCGCGGTGATCAGATTTCGCGGAAATGATTGTGACATTTTCGCGAGGGCTTAAATTCGAGCACTTGTATTATTCTAATAAGACTAGATATTATATGGTTTGATTTCGCTACGATTTTATTTTGCGCATTTACCGTAGCGCAAAATTCGCAAAAATTAAACCAACGCGAAATATAATGCTACCACAGTAGTAAGACCTAAAACTCCCTAAAATTCTATTTGCAATATTTCACAAAAATGAAGCGACAGTAGATTTTTCTTTAATAAAAAATGGACCAGGATATTTCAAATCAAATAACAGCCTCTTACTAAATACAGAATACCAAAATATTGTTAAAGCAAGCATTGAACATACTGTAAGGGAAAATAATGGAACTAATCCAAACACACTTTGGGAATTAATAAAAGGATCAATAAAAATGAAACTATTAAGTATTCCACATTTAAAAAGAAGAAAGATAAACAAGATGAAAATAGAATCTATTAAGTATTCCACATTTAAAAAGAAGAAAGATAAACAAGATGAAAATAGAATTATTAAAGAAATAAGTGTAATTGAAAATAACATCCAAAACAACATTAATTTAGAAGTTAGTAACAGAAATCTTCTACAAAACAAAAAGAACTAAATAATGTATACGAGAATAAATAAATGGTCTTATCATTCGTGCAAAAGCTATAAATGTTGAATCAAATGAGAAAAATACCAAATATTTTGCAAATTTAGAAAAAAGACATGCAGAGAAAAAATAATAAACAAATTATTGATAAATGATAAAGAAATAACAGACGTTAATGAAATACTAAAAGAACAAGAAAAATTTTATAAAAAGATTTATAGTTCTAAATGAATCAAAACATCCCAATATGACTATTTTAATAATTCCATGAAAGTACTTAATGAAAATATGTCAAAAGAATGTTATGGTTATCTTACGGAATATGAATGTCGGTTAGCACTCTTTGACATGAAGCATAATAAAAGCCCTGGCTCTGATGGTATAACCGTTGAATGTTATAAAACCTTTTGGCCACAGTTGAAAGAATATTATATAAATTCAATAAATTACACTTTTGTAAATGGAAGATTATCATATCTCCAAAATCAAAGTTTGATTACACTATTACCAAAAGCGGGAAAAGATTTAAATAATTTAACCAACTGGAGGCCAATTAGTTTGTTAAATATTGATTATAAAATAGCATCCAAAGCAATCGCTAACAGAATTAAAAAAGTATTACCCTATCTCATTAGACCTGAACAAACTGGATTTATTAAAGGAAGATACATTAGTGAAAATATAAGAATAATATTTAAAATCAATGATCACGTTGAAAAAAAAAAATTACCATGTTTACTTTTTTCTCGGATTTTGAGCGTGCGTTTTATTTTTAAATGTTTAAACCACTTAAGATTTGTAAATTCGTTTATACAGTGGATAAAATTATTTTATAAAAATGACCAAAGTGCAGTAATTAACAACGGTTATATATCAGATTTCTTTCCAATCGAAAAAGGGGTTCGACAAGGCTGTCCTTTATCGTCGTCACTATTTATAGTATGTATTGAATTTCTCTCACAAACAATGCATGAAGACAAAATAATCAAAGGTATTACAATAAATAATAAAGAAATTAAACAGACTATATTTGCAGACGACGCAACTTTTGTTAATAACGGCGAAAACAATCCTTTGAAAGATTAATCAATGTAATATTAGAATTTGAAAACGTATCAGGCTTGAAACTTAACACGTCTAAATCAACGATACTAAAAGTAGGAACATTAAACAAATCAAATATAACATTTTCAGCAGACAAAAACTCTATATGGACCTCGAGCCACGCAAGGACCTTGGGAATTACATTCTACAGTAATAGAGAGCAAAATTTAAGATCTAACTTAGAACCTAAAATTCTAGAATTCAAAAACTGTCTTAAACAATGGCAACATCGAAAGTTAACGCTTCTAGGTTAAGTTACCGTCATAAAAACATTTGCACTACCAAAATTAATATATCCATTCACAGTGTTAGAAAATCCTACAGAAAAAAACTCTTACAGAGGTTAATCATGCACTATTTAATTTTTTATGGGATGAAAAACCAGATAAAATTAAACGAAATGAAATTGTAAAAAGATATGAAAATGGTGGCTTAAAAGTTACAGATATTAAATGCTTCTTAACTTCAGTAAAAGCATGTTGGGTAAAGCGATTATTAAATGAAGAAAACAATGGGATGTGGAAAAATTTCTACTCAAGCGTTCTTAATAAATACGGAGGAAATCTTATCTTCGAATGTAACTTGAATTCAAATGACATAAAGCAAATTTTCAACAAAAATATATTCTTGGCAAACATTCTAACATCATGGCGCGAAATCTCAGTCAGTTGTGAAAAAAAGTAATAAAATAATAGAACAACATGTTTTATGGAATAATTCAGAAATAAAGAACGATCATGATACTTTTTTCAACAAGAATATGTATAACAAAGGCATAAAATTTATTGAACAATTATATGATTTTCGTAAAAAAAAGTTCTTTACATTCAACGAAGACAAACTTTTATTCAATCTAGATAATAGAGAATTTTTGGAATATTACAAGATAATAAAAAGTATTCCAGCAAATTATGTTAGAATGTTAGACCAAACAATTATAACGGGTTCAAGAAAAAATTACATCCTGGATAAACTAAAGACATCGAAAACACCAAACAATTTTTTTACGATATCTTACTTAGAAATAGAAAAAACTGATCCAGTGAAATCTGAAAATAAATGGGAAATAATCTTACAAAATAAAAATATTAAGTGGGAAAAAGTGTATTCAAACACATTTATATCAAGTATTGATACTATTTTCAGAAATTTTCAATATAAATACCTAAGAAGGATAATACCCACAAATAAATATCTTTATACATGTAATCTATGTATCTCACAATCATGTGACTTTTGCAACAGCCATGTTGAAACAACTGAGCATCTATTTTGGAACTGTCCACATAGCCAACATTTATGGTCACAACTGCAGTCATTTTTAAACACAAAAGGATTATCGATATCCTTTAATTTGGAGAATATTAGTTTAGGTATTGCGAATAAAACAATTAAAGACAGCAGCATTTACTATATTATAATAGCATGCAAATATTACATCTTCAAAATGAAAATGAAGAAAAGTATACCAAATTTCGAACACTTTAATTCCTTTTTAGATTCTAGAATAGACGTTGAGAAAGAAGTAGCTTTCTTTAAAAACAAACTTGAAAGACACCAAGTAAAACGGTCCTTATATAAATAAAATATATTTCGCCTTCTGTACTTTGGAAATGACCAACCAAATTATTCTTTTTTTTTTAAATTATCTTCTGGATCTTTTTAAAATTCTTTCTCATTGAAACACTTGAATTTGACAATTTTATTTTCCTGAAATAGTGACTTCACACTTAAAAACACGTTGCTTGCAATGTAAATATTTACTATGTCATTATATTGTTGAAAACAACAACTATTTACACGAATGTTAATTGTTATTCGAAAATATTAATTCGTGTATGTTCAACAATGCATAATATGTCATGCAAGTGAATGTGAATAAAATGGGTTACCCGAAAGGGGCCTAAAAAAAAATGAACCGACACTAAACACCAATTGAAATGTCTTCATGATTAATGAGAAAGAACAATATCTAAAAGTCCTTTTGTCAGATATATACAATGTGACTTTTATGTAAAAGTGCGCCTGACCTTTAATTTCCTGGTCGCGAAAATGGGTGACTAAAATAACCTTAGATATTGTTGTCAGTATCATTTCACTCATGTTTACTTTTGAATTGTTGTTTAATGTTCCTTCGTTTTTGTGATATATTGCAAATAGAATTTTAAGAAATTTTAAGGTCTAACTATTTTTCTTTACCGTTCTAACTTTTTTAAACGTATGCGATATACTCATTTAAGCAGTGTGCACAAACATAATAATTTAACATTATTGTAATCTCTTCATATTTTTTCTAAAAATATGTAAAGAGTATATGAGTTTACTAACGAAATATGATTTTAATCTATAGCTACCACCATAATGAATACCATCGTTTGGGATGGATCGAAATTGTACTGTTTACTGGTGTAAATATTGAGATGCGCTCAACCCGGGGCTAGGAGGCATATGGCAGTTAAGTGCATAAACAGGCTCAATCAAACCGAGCCTGCAACATTTTAATATTTGTCGCTTTCGGTGGCTTTCTAAGTTTCCTTTTCATCTATTCGAAACGTATGATTGGTTTTATAATTTAGATATATCGCTTATATAAAATAAAAAGTATGTAACTTGTACGTAACTTTTTTTAAAATCACTAAATGGGGATTAAAATTAACATCAATAAAACAAAAATATGTCTTTTTAGCAAACAGAGACGTTCCGGCAATTTTGGATGGAAAATTAAAAATGAAGTACTAGAAATAGTAGTCATTTTGCTATTTTGGAATTAAATTCACAAAAATGGACTACTAAAAATTGCAATCAAAGCGTTATCCGACCGGTCGTTAGGGGCCATTAATGGATTATATACAATATTTACACGACTGGAACTAGGTGTAAAGACTAAACTTTTGTTATTTGATAGAATGGTAATGCCACTTTTAACATATTGCTCAGAAATATGTGGTATACATAATACAATAGATTTTGAAAAGGTTCACTTACGAATTTGCAAAAAGATTCTAGGTGTAAATATATTGCAGTACTTGATGAGCTAGAGCGATATCCTTTATTAGTAATTTGTAAAGAGCGAGTTTTGTAGTATTGGCTAAAGATAATGACACATCCTAATTCCATTATGTTTAATATTTTTGATGCAGAGCACTATTCTATAGAACGTGCAAATTGTCCTCCATGGGTCAAAGTAGTAAAAAAATTCTTGATAATATTGGAAACAGTTATTTATGGTTTTCACAAAATATTAATATGAGTCTCTTTCCAAATTTTCAAAGAAGCAAAAGGGATCATTATTTGCAAGAATGGTAAGAAACTATAATTACATACCCAAATTTGAATATTATGTAAAATTTAAAACATCACTCGGCGTTGAACATTATTCATCCATGATGACTATTTAAGAAAATTGTTTTCCTTTTTTCCGTTTATCTTCCCATAGCTTAGCTATAGAAACTGGTAGATACAGTAATATAGATAAAAGAAATAGACCAAGTCAGAATTGTAACAAAAATAAAGTTTTATGTGTTGCCCAAAGACTTAATATAAGAAGTACATGTGGAGGGCAGCATTTGAATATTTATATTGTCTGCAATGTTATTTTCCACTAAAATTGTGTGCTGACCAATTTTAAGCAAATTTGAAAGTCAAAAATCAGTATAACTGTTTTACATGAGGCAAACTTAGGTTTTTATTAGGTTTGGGGTCATTTTTGACTGTTTTTGCCTGAAAAATGCCACACTGTATGACCCATTATGCATGCGTCAGCTCAAAAAGTGAGTTGCTTTTATTAGTTGAGTTGTTTTACTATTATTCATAACATATTTTTGAGAAATTTGATGTTTTTCAATTTTTTTAGCAACAAATGAATTCTTAGGTTTAGCCGCTTGGCCGCAAACGCGTACCGGAATAGGTGGTGTTGGAAAATTCCTCATATTGAGTTCATTTTTGCTAACTGAAAGCTGAAACTTGGTAGATATAACTGCAAACATCATATTATTGAATAGAAACAGAAAATATGAGATATTGAAAAACAGTTTTCTTATAGGCTAATTACTTGTAAATAGTCCAGCAGATGTTCCTACTCGGGCTAGTCAACGACAATTGCTGACACTAAATAGTCCCATTTTTTTGCCTTTTGGGGGCATTAAATGGCTAGTATGGCCTGAAAGGAACATGTTAAGTAAAGATGCTTTTACTGACACACTGATAGCAAATTTATGTTTGGAAATGCAGTATATGAAAAAAGGCCCTGGCTTTAGGACGGCATATGTAAAACAGTTTTGAAGTTCACACAGAAGTGAAAAAAACAGACCACCGGTTTCAAGGTGTCAAATCTCTGTTAATTGATATATAACCCGTACTTTTCTTGCTTGAAATGGACAGTAGAAACAATTAGCTTTAAAAGCATGCAAGTTAGCCTTTATTAAAATGAATAATTGTAAAAGTATATAAATTCCTTAATGAAACCTACAAATTACGATCGAGTTATCTCGACGATTAAAATCGGTTCAGAATATAATATGTTCATATTGACTGCTGTAAACATAATTATGCTCTTCTATTGTTGTTGTATTTTCTATTATTTGTTAAAATCTAAGCATGATAGCACTGTAATCTATGGGTTTTTTCCTGTTTATTTTCAAAATCATGTTAATGGTGAATTGCAATAAATGTTTGTTGTTGTTTTTGTTGTTGATAAAATTAGGTTGATTGGTTTTTAAATTTAAATATCTCGCTTATATAAAATAAACATTGTGTTACTTGAACGTAACCTTTTCTGGACCATGGTATCTTTGTAAGGTATAAGGAAAGACAGGGAATCGAAGAACTTCTATGTTCATGATTGCTGGTAATTTAGTGCGTCTTCTTTCTAGTTTAAATCTTGAATTTTCACATTTATCAGTCTTTACCGCTTTACTTATAACAAATATGTTAAGAAAAAAATTGCATCTTACACTCAGAGCATATAAATTTTGTAGAGTCGTTATATAATCCTGTCTCTAAACACTGTATGTAGGTAGGTCCAGATACGTGGATATAACCTTCATTGCAGGAAAATTTAAGTACTGTTCCTACTGTGTTCTTATTAAGATTCCAATCTGTTTTGCCTGTGTTTTCTACAACTGTAACGGTGCCATTGTTTGGAACAACAACGACTGGGCAAACCGCTGAAAGAAAACGTGGATAAGTTTTCAGATCGTTTTATGTATAATGTTTACAACACATTTCTTTAAAAGAAGCAATTTTGATTATGTGCAACTTGGCACGTAAAAATAGAGCCTGCAACATTTTCATATTAGGGTTAGGGTTAGGGTTAGGGTAACCCTAACCCTAACCCTTTTATCAAGGTATTATTAAAATTAAAAGTCATCAACTTGTCAGTAGCGGGTATATTATCCCTTAACAAAGACTCATTTCTCCTTATTTTAATATGGGTTCTAAAGTTATTTTCAAGCATTCTTTGCAATTCTGCAATAATTTGATTGCTTAGGCCCCAGTTACACAGACTGTCGGTGCCTAATCGGTTTTTTTTAAGTTGATCGCTGATTTGATCGGTTGTCATGCGTTATTTTATTTCTGTTTTCCTATGTAACCAGCCATCGGTGATTGACGAGTGTTTATTGGGTTAAACACATATTTTATGGGTTGATGATGGTACACTATGATTTCTCATCTTTTTTTCTATCGGTGGGGAGTATAAGTTGACCGGTTGCTTATCGGTGGCCCATAGGAGCTACCGGTTGTATACAGGTTGTCGATCGGTGATAAAGGTTTTAGACACGATGTCAAACGGTGATGATCGGTTGAAAACAAGTTGTCGATCGTTTTTTTTGATTCGTTAGAATATTTCTGACCAAAATGCGACCGGTGCGGATCCTGATCAGACGGCGCGGATGTGCCGGCTGATCTGGATCTGCACTGGTCGCACATGCGTGGGAATGCGTATCTGTGCGGCAATGGGTTAATTTATAATAATACAATTTATTATATAGACAATTAAAATTGATCTGTTATTTGAAATAAGTACCTTCTCCGATGTTGTTTCTTAGAAGCGAATAGGTCTGAAATTGTTTATACCATTATTCATATACCTTGTAATAGTTGTGCTGTAACAAGTTTATATATTTGTCACTGCTGTTCGCTATCTTGTATTATGCAAAATGTTATCCTCATGGGCTTTTAAGCCTAATGGAAATAAATAAATTATATGTCTTTGTAAAATATTTTCACCGATCGAGAATTTTAAACATGTCTAAAAATCCCGATCGATTATTTTTCACCGACGAAACTCATCTTTCCCCAATAGCAATTGATAGGTGGCAAACAGTTGACCAATAGCTGATATCGGTGGTAAATCCCTTGTCATCGGTTCACTCCATAATTTGACTAAAAAAACTACCGATCGATCACCGATGGCTCTGTGTAACTGGGGTTTTAGCTGTTACACAGAAGACGTTTCAGTGGTCGATTTTGGGATTTTTGGTTTTACCCAAACTCTA
>JAZAYU010000008.1:13298735-13494685 GCA_038501625.1 Corbicula japonica
TAATTTTTTTAGCCTCTTAAAAAAGGGACAACAAAAACAACGTTCCTTCTTCCAGTAAAACTCAGAGCATTGTCGCATTAAATAACACAGACTAATATGAACGACGTTAATTTCTGACCGTGCATTTTAATTTACGAAGTTTAAGTCTGATGCTCATAATTTTTGTTACGAGTAAGAAATAAAGTGAACGACATATATTTTTAATCGCGCTAATACTTGCCCATAAAATATCCAAGAAATGATAAATGTACATTGACTAAAATCATCAAATTTAGAACTGCTATGAACACCTGTTCAACACCTGTTTATTGACCGTTTTGATCTAAAATGTCAGTGATGCTTGTGTATTTAACATCAAAGACGCCGACGTCAACTTGAAACGATGCACACCGCTCAAATATTGATCGACGCTATTGTACAAAAGAATTTCAACCCGTCAACAAACTTGGCTGATTTCATTTCTCAATCAGCTGATTGTTTGACTGACAGCGTATCTAGTACATGTATAATTATTGCTAATTTCTGATCAGGTTGTGTTTCAAAATTTGTGTCTGCATTACCGGCCTTGCGCCGAATTGGCAGTTTGCAAATAATCTATTGCAACCTATTTGCGAAGCCATCGCATTTTTTGTTGATTATACAACAATAGGATGTTTATTTAACAACTATGGAGTTAATTGCTTGACAAAGGTAAGCAGAAATTTCAAAGTAAGAAACGTCTGACAGGTGTTGACTTATTCTCGGCTTACGTTTACGGATGTGTTAATTAATGTACATGTATCTAAATGTTCGGAAAATCTGTCTTTAAATAAAACTTCTTGTCTCTAAATATTCGTTCAGCCAGAAAAATTTTTAATACTTTTTTCTGTCCGAGGACTTAGACAAAATACGGGTATCATTTTATGAGGAAAAAAGGGGTCCACGGATCGACCGCGTTATATTGGATTTCGCGATATAGCGGATCGCGATATAGCGGAGCTCCACTGTATTTCCTTACTTGCTCTGTGAAAATTTGTCAAAGTCATCTTGAAGCTGGTATCTGTTGAGGACCTCTCCAATAAGATATCCTGATGCAAAATCTCTTTCAAATGTTGTTGGATCTGAAATCAAGAACAACTAAAGCAATACAGTAAAACTTCGAAAACTCGAACATCAAAAACTCGAGCAATCGGCAAAACTCGAAGTAGTTTTGCTGGTCCCGGCAATTTTCTTATATATTCTATATAAAAATACCATGGAAAACTCGAACTTCAAAAACTCGAATTCTCGAACACAGGTGTCGGTCCCTTGAAGCATATTTCTTCTTTATTTGTATTGGAAAACTCGAGAAATAAACGACTGATAAATTTTCGCATTTGGTAAATGGTGACGCGTGGTTTTCACACGTTGTGACGGGTTATAATTGGCAGTTTATTGTCAATCGCCAACGTCTATTGTGTTTTAATTGATCTGATTAAAGCAGGTTATGATGAAAGAAAATGATTTTATGATCACTCGGTCGGCGGCTGCGTTGAGACGAGGTTGTTTGTTGTTTTTTATGTTGACGGGACCTAGAAAATTTTACACGCGTATAAAAAAACGACGCACCGTTGTGAAGTATACTAGTTCTCGGACAATGTCAACACGAAAGGTTTAAAAAGCAGTTTTCTTGAAAAAATACCTCAAAAATGTTTTCAAACAGATATACAGGTTTAAAGAAAATACAATCTGAAATGAATCCTTTATTAATTTAGCTGATATTCAGATAACGTACTCAACAACAAGGTAACATACATGTGTTTATACGACTTGACTTAAAAATCGGACCTCATAAAGTGAAGCTTCGAAAACTCGAGCGCCATGGAAAACTCGAACATTTTCATAATCCCCTTGAGTATTCGAGTTTTCGAAGTTTTACTGTACTTTTTTAAAAATAATTTAATACATGTATTAAAAATTTAACATGATCAAAAGAAAAAAAAGTTGAGTAAACATGAACAAGTGAACAGATATATAAATATAAGATATTAGGTAATAGAAAATTAATTCCTAGATTCTCATCCAAATTTAGAGAAAAAATGGGGCAGGTGGGTGGGTTTTATTCATTTTATAAATAAGCGTCTAGCCAACTATAAATTGCCCATTTGCACTGAAATGTTTCATACAGTATGCCTTATTCTCATCGATTCGGGATTTCCCATCGATTCGTGTCGTCATAAAAATGGCCAGAATCGCCGCTCGTGCGCTGTAAATTTTGTCCGAGTACTACGTAAGTTTCACTGTGAGCAGTTTCCAACGCATTAAGAACAATAAACATGCGAACTATGCATGTAACTCCTCTAAATATCAAATTATATTTGCCTAAATTACAATTTCCTTTAGAAAATTACTGTTTTGTCCCAAATTTCACTAAAAAGCAACATTCGCCCACTTCCGTTTCAACATCACCATTTTCAAGGGAAATCACTGTGAATAGTTTTCCAATAAAACGACCTTGAACTACAGTTCATAAAGTGTGTGCCATAGAGCGGAACGTAGTCCAACTAAAAGCCAATTATGAAATGATTAACTGGGCTCAGTGTGACAAGTGCGAACAATGGCATTCTGTACGAAAATCCGGGTAGTTAGACGACATAGTACATTCCTATGCCCCAACTGTGAAAATAAGACAATCCAAGAAGATAGTTTAGTTTTGTTTCGGTGATTTCAATGTTATAATTGGTCAGTTTCCAGTTAAATAAAACCGTTTGTTTTGTTTTAGTTGACTATAGTTCATATGAAATGTTGTTAAATTCTTTAATGGTTACCAACTTCAATATCATTAAAAGGATTAATTCGCCCCAAAAAGTTGGATATTTTTTACTACTTACTATTAATGGAAAGCAACCTTCAATTTCTGATCCGAACTGTAGCGCGTGCCCTTACCTGCTGTCAACATTCCCGTCATCCAATCAAAATCCCGAACCGATGAGAAAAACTTTGACCTGCGCTGATTAGCATGGTTGACTAATTCAGGTACGATTTTTTTTGTTGATGGGTGGGTTGGAGCTTTTGACCAAGACAACTTACATACTACTGGAACCATTTGTTCATTTGCGAACCTGTTGGACCAAGTCAAGTGCAAGGCCCCTGCACCCAAGAAGCTGGTATTAACACCCAGTTGCAAATTGTTTTGATACTAACTAACCCCTCGGGTTCTTTTATTTTGTTTCTTCATCATGTGACAGATATGGGTTGGAAAGAGTAGCCTCGATCAGGATTCGAACCTCGGACCTCCGGCTTACTGTGCCGTCGCTCTACCAATTGAGCTACCAAGGCCACTGGTACGAAATCTACTACATTTCCTCCCCACTTATATGAGACATTTCCAACTTACTTGGAAATGTCCGCAAGTTTCTGCCTTAGTTCTAGTCGAATACCCCAGCCAAACATGCTTCGCCCGAAAGAGCTCCAAGGATAATTGCCCTGCCAACAACGCCAATGTGACAGATATATGTGTCACTCTCTGAGACTTTTGGGCCAAATTCGGCAAACGTCATTTCGAGTAAAATGACGTCAACTTCGCGGCACGCACAAATCGAATTAACTTTTCCTAATTGCCAGTATTAAATGATACTTATAGAAATATATATAGTGTTATAATCCAAGTGCGTAAGACAAAATGTACGTTTGAACCTGTTACCGAAATCTTTATTTAAAATAATCTCGTTTACTATCTTTCTATACAATTATTACGTCCCTTATCTCGACATACGCCACACATTGTGATTCACACATGTACGAAACAGTTGTGATATTTGAACTACAAAACCAGCATTTTGAGACCTAAAATGTCGGTAAAGTGATGGATTTGAAAAGGTTAGTCTTCTTATAGTCTATTGTATTGCTTGTTTGTGCAAAATTATGTAAAATCGTGTATGAAATTGGTGCAATTGCATTTTCCGGAAGTGAAAATGGCGGTCGTGACTTTGTAAAACAGTTGATTGTTTACAAAACTGACAAATATTTTTTGATATAGAAACAATCTGATTTATGCATCTTCGTCGTAAACATTGACAACAGATCTTCTTTTTTTAATTAGGTGCCAGATGAGTTACTTTTACACTGTAATCCTGAATTTAATAAAGGAACTTTCAAATCGTGACATTTTCAAATTGTCAAAGATTGTCGAATTTTCGGACAGTGAGTTTGAAAGCCCAATATATTACTGATAAAGGAGGCAGCAATAACCATGATAACGATTTAAAATCAAAGTACTGAAAGTACAGAAAACCAGCGAAGCGATTGTGCTTATTGAGAATAACCAGTGCCATGATTCTCATACATGTATCCATTTACGAAAAAGCAAAAAAACTTGGTTCACTCGCAAAGAACTTCCTCTTGTCTAAATGATAGTGGAAATAAGGGTTTCCATGTTTTATCTGGATGAAGGCTTCTGTTAACCCTTTACTCCATAGATATACCTTCATAGCTTGTGCGAACAGTTTAGATCCATATCAGCTGGCACATCTGTGCGATCTGATTAGGATTAAAACTGTTCGCTTTTATGGTCATTTTTTTCTGACCAGTAATCACAAATTTTAGATCCAGATCAGATGGCACTATTGTGCCAGCTGATCGGGACCTGAACTGGTAACCTATGTGATGAAAGGCGTATATATTGAGTAAAGGGTTTTAAGCAAAAAATTATAATAGTGAAATCTGTGTACTGACATTCCAAAGACATAATGAACACGAAAAATGATATAAAAAGTGAGACCCCATCGATGGGAAAGTTTATGCAGTTATTTGAAATAAGAAATATATAATTGTTTCCTTCATTGTGAAAAATCGCGGACACGGACAATGTTTGACCATTGTTGCACCGCACCGATCAAGTCCTAGAAATATGAACCACACCGATTTTACATTTAATCAAACTGTCGTACAGATGAATTTGACCATTGATGCACCGCACAGGTTTTATCCTATCAACATGACGTAGTTAATACCAACTTTAACAAGTAACAGGAAACTTGGGGACTACTTTACTTACTCTGATTTCTCTGAAATGCGTAAATCGCCGTTTGCCAGTTGGTTTGATACCGATTTCAGAATTGTGATTAGTAAAACCAGCTTTGCTGGTTAAAAATGAATATTTAATTAAATGGAAAATGTATGTTCAGATAGTATTGATTATGAAAAAAAGCTGAAATTAAATTCAAAACATTGCCTTGGGTGCTGCTGTACCGAGACTGTATGGAAAGCCATCTGGTTCTTTTGTATGAATAGACAAATTTATAAATTATAATGAAATTATTAATGTTATATTAAGATAATGAACTTATATTTGCAATAATTATTACAGGGACTCGGATATTAAATCTTATAGATGAGAAATTCCATAGTGTTGGTTAAGTTGCAATACAGCTTGACGTAACTCCACCACCAATTAGAGTTTCCTGGATATGGCAAGAAAAATGCAGTTTACATGGAGAACTGTGCACAGCAGAACATCAGCAACACTGTCATAAGGTATGTAACAATGGAAAAAATAAAGTTTTAATTTTATTCACATGTGTTTTTTTTCCTTGAGGTCATAGTCATTCTAAGGTTATGCTTTAATTATCTTATTATTTAATTGCTTAATATGAAATCATGTTATCAACACCGGTATATGCTAATTGCAAACAAACAAACAAAGTAACAACTCCTATAGTATGATACTATGATAAAAATCTGGTATTTTACACATTTGCTTGTAGTTTTAATTATCTTGAAGAATATATTTATGAACAGATAGGTAATGTTCAGAAATGAATCTTTAAGAGGAATCAGTTCCGGAACTTCAATTTTGAATTTTCTGGGCAGCATTTCCTTGTATAGTCTTATTAAAATATTTTAATATAATTTTGTTTCAACTGGCTTTGGACTTGATAATTTACACTCAACACTAATGTTAAATGCATAATAAAAAGGATATCATGGCTGAACAAATGTTTACAGTCATCTGCATAGTTTATATATTTTGCATTAATTTTTATTTATTTTTAGAATGACATCAGACATGATGAGGACAGATGTGCTTTCCGTTTGCAGGAATGAAACTAACTCAGAAGTGGAACAGTGTCATGAGAAAGTGCCAAATCTGAACACCTGCTTCCTGACAGGCTTCCTATTCTGGGCTTGATCCTCAAATGATGTGGTACCAGTATGAAGAATGAAGAAGCAGGCTTATTGTGTGTGAACTGTGGTTAAAAAAGTTTATGTTCATCCATCTGCAAAAGTCTGTTGGATTCAGTGCGTCATATCCCAAAAAGGAGAAGTGATAACTGTTTGTTTAGCTGAACAATATGTATTATAATCTGAAATGATCTGCAAAACAGGTGTATAATAAAAAGTTAATTTATGCAAGCATTATGGATAATCTTCTGAATAAATTGAAATTATTTCATTTGTCAGTCAATTTGTTGCCATGGTAACTGAATCATAATATAATGTTGTTATATAACTAATAAGATATTAACGTAGAAATATCAGTTTATATGGATTTTTCTACCAATATATTATTTGTTATTGAACAAGTGTTGCAAAATTTGTCTTTCAAACATTTAGAACCTTTACCCAACATTAACATGTAGTTAAGTTTTTTTGTGTGCATAGTATGTAAACTGTTGTCAACTATATAAATGTAAGTTACTTTATTATGAAACATTATCCACATCATGAAACTCAGTTCCTCCCTCCACCCTGCCTAGAAAAAAATCTTGCAACATTTAGTAAAACTGTGTCATATATTGTTATATCACAATTTTATCATACAAAATTCAAATTAATTTGGACTCTTAGTTGTGTTGTTATTGGTGTAATGACCTCATACCACTTTGAAGAAAATAATACACAAATATTACCATGGCAACTATAGAACTAGTACTAATTATATAACATACTGTGATATTACTCAGAAGATCAAATGTTATGAATATGTACATAATATTCAGGTAGTATTACCACAGTAACCATTTTTGGGTACAACAACTTTCACCTAAATGATTTTGTCACTTTTAATGAAGCTTTTGTTATTTTGTTTACTGCATAGTTATAACAAAAAGTATCTTTATTTTCAAAAATCAACATTTCTGTGTATGGTTTATCAATAAACAGACCAAAATGATAGATTGTACTTAAAAACATTAACATGTTATCATTTAGGTGCCAGTTACCTGAAAAAAACGTGTCAAATATGTTTTTTCAGTTCCGTTGCCATGGTAACCAAAATTTGAGTATTTCATTTTGTAAAAATAAGATACTTGATTTATATATAAATACTATTCATGGGCAATAAACAGACTGAAATACTGTATTTCTTATAGTTGTCACATAAATGCACCTATTTATTTGGACAATATTTTGACAAAAGTAGGCTTTTTCACATTCACGGTGGTTTCCTAAAAAATGCTGTTTTTCAGTTAAAATAAGTCGTTTTTGGAAAAAAAATGAATAGGTGTACTCCAAAGTCAACAAGGTACCTGAAAATGATAATAACTCATTTTAGCCAAAAATTGCATTTTGGACCATTTTTCCCAGAGAGTGCCACATATGTTGGAAAGTGTAGCCTCGACCAGGATTCGAACCTTGGACCTCCCGCTTACCGTGCCGTATCTCTACCGTTTGAGCTACCAAGGCAGCTGGTATGAAATCTACTACAGTCACATGAAAGATTTCGACTATCGATAAGGGAGGACTCGAACCCACAGGGTTGAGGGCGTGTAGTTGTCAACCAATAACCTTAACCATTGCCACGGAAGCCAATAATTCTACCTCAGTTTTCATTTACCTCGATGTTATAGCGAAGGCACTTTGCTTAAAACACAAACATATGATTTTCCTATATCCTACTTTCCTATATTTCCGTCCCTTCCTATAATCCCGTCCCCCTTGAATAAATATTAATTAATAATAGGATGCATGGACTTATGCACTGTACAAGAGAGTAATCATGATATTTTCAAGTTGCAGTTGTTAAAAAATTGAATTTATTAAAACTGAGCTTAAAAATGATTGGACAACATATTTATCTAAGAATCACTTATCCAAAACACACCATGTGCTTAAAATAGCTTTTATTTAGACAAACTTGCAAAACTGATAAAAATGCATCAAAATGTTTTTGACCCTTGATTGTCTTCATGGTTAGAGCACAACAACAAATTTGGAATTGTGAAAACTCATTCCTCACACAGGTTCTTACATCAAAGGATGTGTTTATAGGAATGTGGCGGCCATTTATTTCAACGGCGGTGCGTGTCTGCTAAACGGTTTCTGGTCAACTCGTACCTGAGTCAACTCGTACCTTAGTCAACTCGTAACCATTTTTGGTCAACTCGTACCTTAGTCAACTCGTACCCACTTTTTAAAAATATATTCGATTGAGTCGGTAATAAAATACAAAGGTAATCAGATTAAAAATTTAATGCAACTGAGAATGTAAAGTGAACATAAAAGTATAAAAAGCATAATATAACAAGGGAAACAAGTAAGACTTTTCAACATAAATACAAAACTTGAGTTATAAGACACACACACACGCACGCACGCACGCACGCACGCACGCACACACACACACACACACACACACACACATTTATATACACATATACAAAATATACAATGTCGAGCTGTGGCAGAGGTACAAGGGTGGGGAGTTTGAAGTATGTTCATCTGATCATCTGATTCTGAATGTGTTATAACTGAAAACTCAGCGTACAGCTGGTTTGTATAAAATAAATTCAATTGGGACATTTCGTGATATTTTCGCAATTTTGGCACAAACTGTTTAAGTCTTATTTTCGCCAGTTAAATTTTCGTCATTTATCATCGAGAGGCGAAAATTGACCACAGACACTTTCTTTTTTACGTACGTTGATTTGTCGGTACACGTTTGCGCAGATTGGTTGGAATTTATTGCAAACATACAATGAACTGTGCATACATGTGAAATAGACAAAAATACACAAACTGATTCTTATTTGCTGTCCTCATATACATGTACAAAATTAAAGCTTCACGTGCAGAAATACAAAATACATACAAATTAAGTCACGTCTCTAAACTGCAGAAAAAAAACAACATTTAATTTATGTTTATCATTTCGGTAAACTACTGTACAGCGGGTTAATTTCACGGGTATAAATTTTCGTGTTTTTTTTAAATTCGGGTCATTCGCGGGGTCTTAAATTCGCGCTGTCCTTCCAAAATACATTCTACCCAAACACCGTTTACCATGAGATTCACTGCCTGTGCCATGTGACTACATTCCCGATTCCCTAGTCATTAACTGGGATCAGACTGGCGTCAACTTCGTACCTGCGGGCAAATGGACCATGGATGAGAAAGGTATTTGCATTATTATTACAGTTCTAAATAATAACACATTCTAAAATCTTAAAACTGTTAAACACACATGCTTGATAATACACAGTACACAACCTATCATATTTTGAAATAAAAGCGGTGATTTTTAAAACTTGCCCGTCAATCAAACCCGTTATATTTAAACCTGTTGTTACGCCTTTGTTAAGTTCAATGCGTGATTGCCAAGCCAATTATCGAGTTTTACTGCCATCTCCAATTAGGTATTATTATAACAGTGCCCTGGTGAATAAAAACGGTTCACACTTTCATGACTGTATGCACTTGATAACGGTTTGTAGCAGTATAACTCCAATTGTTTGTTACAGGCTCCAAACAAGTCGCAATCAAGGGTTATGATGACAAGCGTCAGATGACAGTTTTACTAGCATTTTCGATGATTTTGCGTAATTACTGAATTTTGAATTATGTAAAACAAAGTCATTATATTTACTTGTTTGATTAATACAAATTTTCATGAAAATTGTTTCCGTGTTCTCTTCCCTGTTGTACATCATCTCCCGTTTCATCTTTGCCGCAGGCTATTAACGATATGTGAAGTCATGGTAGCAGAGTATTGAAGTAGATTTATGACAGGTTTACAGCGGATTAAGTGTAAAAATTTGTACATGTAGGTAATTTTCATAACAGGTTATGGACAGGAACGAAAAACTTAGATTGAATAGAAATATAATCGCGGAGTCTTAAATTCACGGTCAAACAAAAACTGCGAAAATAGCGAAATTAAAACACCAGCGAATATTACCCGCTGTACAGTATTTGAATGTGCTAATCCTGCCGTAAGCTTGAATTTTCTATATTTAGTAATAGGATGAAATATTTCAAAATCGACATTTCAAATATATTCCCAACACGACAATCTAAATGAATTATAAGTAAGTTTTAAATGAATTGAAACTAATTAAAATGTAAATTAAAATCACGAGCTATATTGAGCAGCTTTGATAAGCGATAAATAGCGTAAACGTAGCTGAAGACTTCAAGTGTGAAAACACACTGCGTAATGGCCGTCTACAATCATTGCACGTTCATCAGTAACAAGAAAATTACCATAATCTCTTGAACAGCAAATGCAGTTCAATAGAACTTTGCACAAATACATGCTATTAATGCATCTTTATTTCGCATATATTAAAATAGATGAAAAGGGAACTTTAAAAGCAATGTTCAAACAGTTTGTGACGGTATTTTGTCGATATACCACTTTGCATTTTTGCAGCAAGCATCATCACTTCCGCGGCTCCAATGTTAAAAATTGCTCCTACACGCCTGGCTCCTCTGTAATAATAACGGGTATCGTTTTCATTTTAATTAATTATATACCTGTATTCAAAGAAATTTACTCTAGTTTTACGATCTGTTTATTGTTAATAACACGCTTAATTGTTTATGCAGGTGCAGATAATAGCCTGAGGCAAGTGTCAGTCCTAAGTATTGAAATTAGTTCTTATCAAAACAGTATTTCCTATGACCGATAAATGTGTGAAAACGTCCCGATCAGGCCACCTGTTTCAAGTTGGAAAGTGTGTGTCATCAAAAAAAAAATGCAAAGAGATAAACGGAATGTCAATAACCACTTCATTAAAAAATGCTCGACAAGTTTTGGCACAGAAATAAATCATTTTATTGATTTCATATTACGATATATACTGGCAGGCGACCAGTAGTCGTCGCGGACCAGTACCCGTCATGCTAGGATTAAAGAACGGATTAGCATGCTCCGCGCGTGATTTCAATATTACGTCATTGATGTTACTACCTGTCATCAAGAAGGATTCTTTTCTTCCGAGAAATGTGAGTATTTGCAAAATTATTAAACATTTTCAAAATGTCGTGCCATTTCCTCATCAAGATCAGCTGGGGGACTGCACGCGCTTGCTTGCGCATGCGCAAAACATTATGAATAAGTGAGGTTCTGCCAGGAATATTGTCTTTCTCCATGTTCCCGCACTTGTTACTACCGAAAAACTGTAGGACTTATTGAAAAGGCCTATCATGTCACCCTATATACTTAATTTTAAATAGAATTGTTAAATAAATTATTTTAATAAGAATATGAATTCGGACATTTATGAAAAACATTATTTCGTAGGAAGAACGCTGCCCGATTTTACAATCCAAGGGAGGTAATTCATGTATTCTTGTTGTATAATGATAACTTGAGTTACTTCCCATTACTTATCAAGTACTCCAATTAACGCTTTATTTCTTTTATAGATGTCCAAACAATACCTCAACTGTCAGTTGAAATTGGCGGTTTCGGCTGTCCAACAGAATCGGCTGTCCGTTACCCAGGCGTCAAAAGAGTATGGTGTGCCAAGAACCACGCTTGGAGATCACGTTCGCAATCCTGACATGTCCACAGATTGAGGGCCCGCTAGACTCCTCACCGAGGAAGAAGAAAATGGCCTTGTAAACTATGTCATCTTTATGGGAAATCAAGGTTTTCCGATGAGCAGGAAAATGATTAGGTGCTATTTACAGGAACTGCTTAAGGACTCTGGTTAGTTTAATTAATGACCCGCTATACCTCGGGTTTTGATGAATGAATAGAAAAATTATTATAAAAATATTAACGCAAATACTCACCATATTTCATGATTAAAAGTTAGATACACTTTTTGCTCAATTAAAGCAATTATCATACTTAATTCCTAGGAAATACATTCGTCGATCAGAACTGAATGAAATGATAAGATTAATGAAACCCATGTATCCACATGGTATGCTGTAAAGGCTATCAAATATTTTCTTTTTAATTTAGAGAAAGCTGAAAAACTTAAGCTGTCATCCAATGGCCCCAGTGACAAGTGGTTCAGGCACTTCAACTTAAGACATCCGGAATTATCGGAGAGGGTGCCGGAAAATCAGGACAAGGCCCGGACAAGGATGAGCAATGGTCCAATTATTGATCGCTTCTTTGGCTTCTATGAGGAAGTTATAAACAAGTATAACTTGTCAGACAAACCCCAGCAGGTTAGTATTATTTAAACTGAATGTTTACAATACACGAAGAAAGCTTGAATGGAAATTAATACTTCAAAGGTGCATGATCACTCATGACGACGAAAATATTACGTGTTTTCAAATACCAATATTTATACTTTCAGCTATAAGGTGACCTCTAAATCAATTAAATGTAATGAAATATTCTTTCACAGTTAACGTATGAGTGAATATATTTAGAGCCGAATTCGTTGCAGGAACATTCACTCTCAACATGTCATAAAATATACTGATCACTCGAAATTTTCGCCAAAATTCGCCCATGTCATTTTAAGGTAATACCTACTGTACGGGTAGTTGTACGTATAATAAACATATTTAGCACATTTGAAAATATTCTTCCTAAACAATAAATATGCTGCTTTAAACATACCGCAAGATAAAATAAGTTATGATGTTTTGTTGTTGAAATAGATATTCAATTGTGACGAGACTGGCTGGAGCAACAAAGAGAAGACTAACCAGCGCGTGTATGGCTTGAAGAAAGGACACGTCTTTCGACAGAGAGTGCTGACAGGAGACCACATAACAGCTCACCTTTGTTGTTCTGCAGCTGGAAAATTTATGCCTCCCATGGTCATATTTAAAGGCGGTTTCCCGCACCGAGATTACCAGGATGGTATACCAAACAACTGGTTGTTTGGTAAGAGTGAATCTGGTTATATGGATAGCCAGTTGTTTGAAGGTTAGAAGATTTAGATTGTTTCTGTTACAATATGCACTTTAACTCCTAATGGTAAGATAACAATGTAATAAATATTGAAAATATGTAAGTGTCGTGAATTTAGAAATTAATTTTTACAGTAGTTACTTCACAGAACTGTACTCCTTTGTTTCAGAATGGTTCAAAAGAACATTTGTGCCAAACTGCGGAAAGGCCAGACCAGTATTATTAATTATGGACAACCATGACAGCCATACCTCAAAAGGAATAGTTGAGGCCGCCATAGAAAACGATGTCGTCCTGGTCGGGTTGCCTTCCCATACAACTCACATTTTGCAGCCTCTTGATGTCCATGTTATCGGACCTTTAAAGGTATTCTGCCAATATATTTGTTTGCACACTATACATCCGTTTTATTAATGAACAAAATATTCCAATAATCTTATCCTATCATAAAGTATGTATTTACGTATTTGTTTGCATTTTCAGGAGAAGTTATCCACACTTGCTGTAAACGTTGGATTTAGCAACCAACAATGTGTCATTGGGAAGTCAAAGTTCCCCACACTACTCAGCCATGCGATAGATCAGGTGAACTTTACTCGCTTTTTGCCATGTAAATGAGTAAGCTGTAACATACATTTTCGATTACAAACTCTTTACCATATGTCATACCATATACTAATCGAAATATGTTTCCTTTTCAATTTTGTAGATCAGCCCAAGCACTATAAAAGAGGCGTTCCGCCGATCTGGAATCTATTCGGTAGACCGGTTGGCAATTGATCGCAGCCAACTGGTTGAGCCGATGTTTCCACCGACGAAGCCAAATCTTCACCAGCAGACCTCATTGGAGACATGCGGAACATGCGGCCAGTTTGTCGGGGGAAATCCTCTAGTTAATAGAGGATTGATCCCGGCAAGCATGGCCAAAATATTCCTACCTCCACCTTCCAAACCGGAAAACCAGAAGGCCCAGAAAAGGAAAATAATTACAGAGGGGCGGGTAATTTCAAGTGAAGAGATGTTGCAGAAATTAAAGGTAATCATTTAATTTTAGGAAACTCACTTAAACAGTTTTATTTAGAACTTCTAATCAATTCGTCTATTAGGATCATATCTTAATTTATAGTCGTAATTGTGTCTTGTTCTCATGCACTGTTATCGTTTTGTATTTTTCAGGAAAAGGAAGACATGGCTAAGAAGAAACAAGAAGAAATTGAAATTCGACAAGAAGAACGGGAAGCCAAAAAAGTGAAAAGGTTATTATAGATTTGTAAAGGCTGAGTTTAACGATTTTCATACATCATTATAATTTTACGTTGTGCATTTCAAAGCTTATTTAAAAAACCTGAAATCAACATAAATGATAATTTTTTTATATTTAATATATTTTATTTGTAGATTAAAAGATGACGAAAGGAAAATAAAGAAATCCAGGAAAAAGGAGGAGTTAACAAAGAAAGAAGTAGCGGACACGGACGATGTGAGACCGTGAACATCCGGATCAGGGCAAGGAGGGCCGATTGCCCTGATGTCGGCGGAGGACATTATGGACGACAGCGACACAGATGATGACACCCTCTGCTGTGGCTGTGGGCAGCGCCAGCCAGAAGAATTTAAAAACAATACATACATTGAATTTCTTAACTGGGGCAAGTGTGACTTTTGCAAGCACTGGACTCATCTAAAATACTGCTCTCCAGTAAAGGCAATCAGGCGCGATACAGTCTTTCGCTGTCCGCATTGCACAGATAGAAATTAATTGTACTTCATTAGACTAATCATCTGATCATCCAACCATCAACATACGTCCATCATCATCCAGTCATCCGTCCATCATCATCCAGTCATCTGTCCATCATCATCCGATCATCCGTCCATCATCATTCAATCATCCGTCCATCGGCATCCGATCGTCTGTCCATCATCATCCAATCATCCGTCCATCAACATCCGTCCATCATCATCCAATCATCCGTCCATCAACATCCTATCATCCGTCCATCATCATCTTATCAATACTTGAATAAAGAATGACAGTTCATGAAAAAAATGAACTGAGGTCATTAATTTAATGCAATGTGTTTGTTTTTGAAGATAATAATTACTCAAATTTCAGGTGATCGTTTGCTATTCCCTTAGTATTTATACACACTGGGAAATAGGGTAAGTCTAATAAGTTATTACATAATTATGGTTTTCAGTAAGACAACAACGGCCAAATATTACCGTATGGTATTCCTATTCAGCCCATACTCTAAAAAAATTGCTCAGTTTTATTAATAAAACAACGTACAAAGCATACGATTACGACGTGATCTAAGTGCATATAAAATGACTCCTGACGTAGACAGTGCACATGATTTAAAGATGGATAAATTTGCTAACTGCACATTTTTCAACAAATTATATTTAATTATATTTAAATCATCACACACATTGAAAAAAAAACGTTTGTTACCCAAAATAGGAAGCAAATAAAGAGTTTTGTAGACCGTTTTGTGTACAAGATGTATACTGCATAGAAATAATAAGAAAACAACAACATTTTCCCTTTATATATTGAAAATTTACTTTATATAACACATTTTATGAATTAATTATGATAAAACTGAAAAAAAAAACATGAATAATTTTAATGCTATAAATGAAAAGCTACGGCGACGACTACTGGTACAGTACTTGTTCCCTGACCACATTGCAGGGCCTCATACAAATGACCTTGTAAAACGGTGCTAATGTAAACATATTCTCTTACTTTTTAGCGTATGTAAAGGTCACGAGGTAACCTACTTTCGGATAGCAAATAATTTAAATATATTCTTTTTTGGCCAAGTTATTGAAATAAAACTTCATTTTTGCGACGACTACTGGTCGCTTGCCAGTAAAGGTCGATACGTATACGTTCCGTGATAACATCGATTTATGTCAAAAAGGGTACGAGTTGACTTGGGTAGGTACGAGTTGACCAAAGATCAGGTAAGAGTTGACTAAGAAAGGGTACGAGTTGACTAAGGTACGAGTTAACTTAGGTACGAGTTGACCAGATATACTGGTCATCTGTTGGTTCGCGTTACTTAACAGTTATCACAATGAAATAAAGACGAAAAGAAACTAACCTGTTAAATTTTGATTTATTTCTCCTATTCCAACCTTTTCCTGTTATTTAATTCTTAAAATGACCATGGAATATCCAAAAACAATAGAATGCATCCATATGATTGTCATTGGTGTCCGCCATGTTGTCTTGATGACGTCATCATTAGTTTCGCGGTATGTGAAAATTCTTGGAATAAATCGAACACTCATAGGTTTAGAACACTAAATGTTTAATCAGATAACAAGTCATTTAAGGGATTGCCACAGTCCTCCCAATCCTATTCATCGATAAAATAAAAATCACCAAATCTCAGTAATGGCAAAATGCCATTCAATGAAACTTTGCATAAATGAAGGTTACTAATGTATCTTTATTTTGCATACAGTAAGACAACTTAGAAAAAGTAAAGAAACAAAGCTAGACCTAAAAATTCCTTGAATTCTATTTACATTAATTCACAAAAACTAGGCAAGGCAGAACATAATTTTAAATTCCCTCGTGAGCGCAATGATACTGACAAGAAAATGTTGTGTACTTTGTAAAAAACGTTCAACTATTTAAAGAGAAATCAGTGATTGTCATCCGTTTACGCGACCAGGAAATTGAAGGTCAAACACACTTTTACTAATATCTCGTAAAGTTTACATAAGTAAATCATGAGGACACAATAAATTGTTGTCAGTATTATATTACTCATGTGGGCATTTAAAATGATGTTTTGTGTTCTTTAGTTTTTGTGAATTTATGTAAATAGAAGTTAAGGGAATTTTTAGATCTCGCTATTTTTCTTTACTTTTCTAATATGTCTTACCATCTGTAAAATAAAGATACATTAATAACATACACTTGTGCAAAGTTTCATTTAACAGCATTTTGCCGTTATTGAGATTTTGATAATTTTCTTTTTATCGATGAATAGAATTGGGAGGAGTGTGGCAGGCCCTTAAAGTGTGATAGGTGAACATGTCAAAACTTTAACTGTTAACTAAATTTTAACAAATAACAACTGTTAATCACACTGACTGTAAAAATTATTCCTCTGGACAGTGCTTGCAACTGAAAGAACTTTCATTCCATATTTGATATTTAGTGGTTGGTTACCTATCTGATTTAAAATTTAGTGGTCGGTTACCTAACTACATATAAACACTTCCGGGGCTATGGGCGGGGCAAACGAACTTGTAAACAAAGCAAAATAGGACAAAAATAAGGGCTGAAGGTGAGTTTTTGCTTCATATCTAACAAAAACACTATATTTGATGTATACGAACGAATACTCACCAAGAAACTGCTCAAAACTGTTGAAAAAAACGTTTTTTTGTCAAACCACAAATAAAGGTCAGCAACGTGACAAAGTAAACAATCGGTAGAGGGCGCTACGCAAATACCGCGAGACGAATGATGACGCGACACCAATGATGACCAGTATACCTGCTAAACAACCAAACATGCATATTTAAGCATTGATTTTCAGATATAATGTTCCATTTCATTGAAAAAAGAATGCTCTTTTGATAATCATGCTAAATTGACATTTATTTTATCTATTTATAAAGTTTTTGACGAAAATTTGGTAAGGGGGATGGAAATACAGGAATAGGGAATATGGTTCGAAAAATATTGAGATTGAATTTAAAAGATATTATTTTAATCCAGATGCGTAGAACTTCAACCGAAAACAAATGTTAACTAGGTTAAATGTAAATATACCTGCATTCTGCGAAATCTTTAGCTCGTCATTGAGCCAACGGCACAATATATCCGTCATTCTTATTAGTTACTTCCAGACTTTCCGTCCTAACATTACCATCATTGTCATTAGCAACTGCAGGTGCGCGTCATTGTCGACTCGTAAAACCCGGTATCGTGGAATACGGTTAAGTCCTTGTCGGTTTATAAGTAGACTTCGACACAGACCTTTTAATGAGAATCTTCGTTTTGTTAAAAATGTATATGCACAAAATACTAAAAAGAATCTGCGAAGAAATTGCTTGATAACGTAGTTTGTAGCATTGCTTGTGTAATTGGTGTTACAATATTGAATGACATATGACATCTTAAAAAAATCAATTTGAGTCCTGTTTCAGCCAAAACATTTTATACTATGTGGTAGTTGTTACTAGACCTGGGTCCAGTAACATCACTTATAATTTATTTTATAATTATGAACCCAGTTTTACAATTTATAGGAAATAATAAATAATCGAGACAAAAAATAAATTATATTCATTATAATTAATAAACATCAGACAAAATTCAAAAGAGTCGCCAATTTGGTTCAATTACCTTCATTTACATAAAGCAAACTGTCTTAAATAGACGTATATGGAAAAACATTGGCAATATAAGGGTTGAATGGCTCTTCTCTACGGAACACAACAAATAAAATCTAATTTAGGTATGGTTTTGATTAGCAGAGTCGATTAACCAATACAATAAATAGACACTTAATTGAATATGTTCAGAAATTGATATGAAAATAAATGCTCATGTATAGTAGCAAATTTATGCAGAGAATGCAATAACAGAGGTCAGTAAGAAGACAATTTTGTAATTAAGAACAGAGCTTTGAAAAACAATAACAACAAAAACTGGTGGACGGGTTGACTGTCTCACTGCACATGTCTGTACTTTCAGCAGACAACGACAGTAGTAAAACAATTTTGTCTGGCGGCTATAACCGCCAGAGAATCCTTAGCGAGTTTCAGTTATCTTTCCTTGAGGTTTAAATTAGGCGGCATTCCCCACGTTTACAAGTACATGACAACACCAGCTAGTGTTAGGTTTAAAAATACAAAGACATTGGAGTCATATCGTCGCCTTATTATTACAATGTTCTAAATCTCATTTTTCGAAAAATGAGATTTTTATACCGTTGTAATCGTGGAAAAAAGACCTATCTGAATATGGTTTCAGAATTGGTTGATTCACTTTAGTTTTTAAAATTCCCGATCACACAATGTTCTATCTTGCGGTTTATTCACACTCGTGTAAGGATTACACTGTTCTAAGTAACTGTAAAAAAGTAAGTTAGAACATTGTAATAATAAGGCGACGAGTTACTTGCGGAGAAAATTGGTTAGTACTGGTTAGTCCAAGAACACTGGTTAGGTTAAACCGAAAGTAGAGAATTTTTAAAAAGTTAAAGATAAAGACTAAACACAAACTCATGTAATTTATAGACTTCATCAAAACACACACGCTGCTGTTTTTCTGAGCAAATTCGGTGGAATATGAAGGTTTTAGAGAAATCTGAAACTTTGAAGACGATTTTCTCCAAACTGTAAAAAAGTAAGTTAGAACATTGTAATAATAAGGCGACGATATTACAGATGTATGTTTACCATTATCCGAACTGGGTTGTTGATGGCAATTTGATGCCACTTAACCTGGTCACTGATTTATTGCCATACATATGTTTGGAATGCCTACATTACTGTGATATGTTAAACCTTCGAGTTGCACAAATTCTGCACAATGTTTGCCATATAATGTTGTTCAGTGCGCTGTTTACACCTTCTAGTTGCTGATTTAAAAAGTATCAGCTGTACGACTTCTTCTAATCTTTATCACAAATACTAAGTATATTTACTGGATTATGCTTTATCCGTGTCAAGGTTTATCATGAATTATTGTGATGAGCAATAAGCCTTGTTGATAAGCAGCTAGAGAGAGAATTTTTAAAATAGATACAGAAAGCAAGTGTGACGTCATCCAGCAGCCAATCAGAGGCCTCTAGTTTTTGGTTTACAACAGTCGTTTATTTTCTGATAACGACGGAGAAAGAGTCTAGTGGACGAGTGGTCCAGCGGTAAAGCGCTGGTCTACCAATCCGGGGGTCGTGAGTTCGAATCTCGAACGCGGCACTGGTAATTTCTGAAATACGTTTAGTGTTTCCCATCCAACTAAGTACTGGTTCACTCCCAGGAAGTAGATTATCAGTGTGTGTATCGGTGCTATACACCGGGCACGTTAAAGAACCAGGGGGTCTCTTCGAAAAGAGCTAGGGTATCGCACCCGGATTCCCTGTTTCTGAAAGCAGTCTCTATAGTTATCTGCACCTGTCAGATGTAATTGTGTATATGTGCGTAAATACTCGGTGGTGGTGTTGATATATTCTTGGTGGTGATATAATGATTATGATGGTAGTGTTAACATAAATGATGGTGTACATATACGTAAAACCCTATCCTCTGGTGAAGAGGAGTGCTCCTATGAAATGGAGGAAATTACATGAGACATACATACTGGTTAGCTTTTTAACTTATCACAAAGTAAGAATCATTGACCAAGAAATATACGACATCAAAAAATCTATTTGTGGTGGTATTAGATCAGGGCAAAAATAAAAAACTAAGACTGGAGACCAGTCTCATATACAAAGCATCTGATTGGCTGAAATGGCGAACTTGCTGGAACCTAAGAATCATAAAACTTATATCGGTTCATATGCTACAGGGCGAAAAAGGTCAAATTTTATTAATCCAGGGTTAGCCTCCTTTAAGTAAACGCTGTATGCTGAATGATCTGAAATCTGTGAAACGTACATACATTTTGTAGTTCGCAGAGAAGTGCCAGCTGAACTCCTTCCCGGAATTTCAGGCCTTTGAAATTGCAAGAACCCAAGAATCCTGAGGTCTATCAGTACGCTACAGGACAAAAAGTTTAAGTCCGAAAACGTAATACAGAAGTTCGCTGGTGCTCGTACTTCCAGCCAAGATATAAGAGCCCTTGAATTGCACCGAGCCGAATAATGCACGGTTCGTGTTTCACTGATGGTTGGTATGTCTGAAGCGTTGTTGGTTCGAGCCTTTGCAATAAAATGGAGACTTGAACCGTTGGTTTCCAATGGGCCCTACGGATTTGGAAAGAAGGGCCATTTGAGCTCATGCCCGAAATTTAAAGTCCCTGAACCTGATGGAGCCCAAAAATCCTAATATTGAAGTCGGCTTATCCGCTACAGAACCCAAAAACAAGTCCAGAGATAGCTTTCAGAGTAAATGTGTATGCTGAATGATCTGCAATCTCTGAAAATTCCAGGGTTCGAAGAGAAGGACCAGCTAACCTCACGGCAGTGACTGTCACAATAAAAATGATATAGTTAACTTTACAAGCCTTGAATCATTGCTTTAATCGCCAGCAGTGGCTGCATGGTTGTCTTTTTGTGGAAAAGGAGATAACGTATCAGAAGTGTAGATTTTATACTAAACAGTCAGCCACTTGACTCCTACTCAACGCAAATATTAACACATAAAATTTGGTTAAGATGTAGTAGATTTCTTACCAGCGGCCTCGGTGACTCAATTGGGAGAGCGACGGCACGGTAAGCCGGAGGTCCGAGGTTCGAATCCTGGTCGAGGCTACTCTTTCCCAGATCCAAAATTTGCCACAGCGTTGTCGGCAGGGCGATTACCATAGGAGCTCTTTCGGGCGAAGCATTGTTTTCCTGGGTTATTCGACTCGAACTTAGGCAGAACTTGCGGACATTTCCAAGTAAGTTTGAAATGTCTCGTATAAGTGGGGAGGAAATGTAGTAGATTACGTACCAGCGGCCTCGGTAGCTCAATTGGTAGAGAGACGGCACGGCAAGCCGGAGGTCCGAGGTTCGAATCCTGATCGAAGCTACTCTTTTCCAGACCCAAAATCTGCCCCAAGATATAGACGTTGGGACGTTGCTCTCGTTAGTATCTCCGTCCAGAACATGTCCGGATAACCTAAGATTGGTTTGAGCTATCAAACTTGGTGTGTAGGTAGCCTGTGTATATAAGGTCGCTGTAACTAAAAGTTGAAATTCCTTTTGAAGTTCCCTTTTCATCTATTTCAATATCACAGTAGCGTTGTTTGTGCCGCGTGCTGTGGCGGCTGCACTTATTTCAAATTAGTCATTTTATTAATCAGTGCTATTATCAGTTACGTCCTTTGAAGGTCGTTGAGCACGATACTTATGTACGATATTAATAGTACTTCTAAAATTGCTTTTGTTTAAATATTTTGGCCAGTTTATAGATGGGTGGTTTCAATATCCCAGCCAAAATAGATTTGGATATTGTTCAAGCACCAGAAGGATATACGTCCTGCTTTTTAAATTTTGCCATTGGCGTTGTCTGTGATATTCAGGATTTATATTCTCAGATCCTCTGTCGAGATTCTATTTTGTTTAGTTCTGCTCATTGTTGTCTTGTTTATGGCAAACCCATTCTTTTATCTGGGGACCATACACCGCTGAACATGGAATGGTATTAATCTGAAAGTACCGCATTGAAGGTTCCATGTTCACCGCCATAAGCATACCATCATTTGGGATGGATCAAAATTGTAATGTTTATTTGTGTAAATGTTAAGTTGCGCTCAACCCGGGGCTAGGCGGCGTGAGCAGTTATATGCATTTCCATTACTGTCCATGAACGGGCTCAATCAAACCGATCCTGCAATATTTTAATATTTGTCGTGTTCGATGGCTTTCGAAGTTCCCTTTTCATCTATTGAAAATGATTTGGGCTATCCTCACTAAACTTATGTATAGGAAGACTTGTTTTATATGTTGAGACCTAGCTTGGGATTGTATTTAGGATCACTGGGGTCAATGTCATTGTTACTTTAAAATGGTTTCCTTTTCCTGACAATAAGTTGACACTGGTTTGCGCCATCATCACCAAAGAAAGTTTGTGTTGTGATTGTGCTTTGGATTATTCTTAACTAAGGTCATGGTCACTGTTACTAAAATTAGATTTATTGTTCGGACAATAACTTAAGATGGTTAGAGATATCTTAAAGAAATTTGGTGTTACGGTAACCTGTAATCAGACCTTGCTTTTGAGTGTATGTTGGGTCACACCACAATTTCTTAAAGAAGAACTTTGTTATTTATATTGTTAAAGTTGATATGATTTTATTCTACGCACAGTAATCGTCTGTGGAAAAAAATGCAGAATTTTATTTGATACTTGCTAGGCAATCATTTTTGGCTGTCATGGAAGGGTAGGGAGATCCTTGTCCTATCTAAAAGAATAACAATACGTTTTCTTATTTTAATAGTAGCTTATATCAACTGGCGCACATAGTATAGAAAAATAGGGTCCAAAAGGGTAAGTTCCACCTAAGTTTAATTCCTTTAATTATAAAAAAACAAATGAAACATATACTTATTTTTCGGATTTCAGATTCGTTAAACAATCAAGATAAAAACAAAACAAAACAGGATATATTTATGGAATTTAATTTGATACCAAACTACAATTTTAAATACAGAAGCGTATGATAAAACCCGCCCACGCAATGAAATATTATGCACAACATGAGTTCAAACAATTGCACTTCATGAGCTTCAATTTTCCTGTTTTTATTTTTATTTTTTCTGCCAATACACTTGCCTAAACACAGAAAATGAAATATGATGAGGTTCATTCACACTACGAGAAAAACTGCAGTTCGAACATCTACCAGGTGATTTTTTTGCACGCAGTTATTGTTTTATGTAATACACAGGAAGATCACCATCAGCAGACATGGAGAGACTAATTGGAAGAGAAAGGTTATACAAGTCACAACGTAAAAAAGGAGATTGGATCATTTACCATGAAATGACTTTTCATAATTGCAAATTTGGTCAGTTCTTAAATTAATTTCTTATATTAACAAACACTTATAAAACCTTAAAAACTATTTCATTAATATTCAGAAAAACGTCTTATCGTTTAACTTATGCTACCGAAGTGTCATTTACCTTACAATGTCAATATATTGATGTATTTCATAACACAAAAATGTTTATTAAGCAAGCAAATGCAATTCTAAGCGACGTGATGATGAGTTAAAAAAAATAAATATTCGTTGCTTTCCTCCCCACACAGCACGTTCTAGATCAAGTATTTAGAGAGAGAAATTCGAGTACGTCTCATTCTGTTGTATATATGCAAGAACAACTTCGTGACAAAACTGATACTGATCCTGAAATGATAGAAAACAATACAGTAGATCAAATAAAATCTTCCATGACATGTGAACAAATGAAATTAATAAAAATACATCTAAGCAATTTAAGTAAAAGATAAGTATTTACCGACTCTCCAATGTTTGTGCGTTGGTTTAATTTAATTAACAACAACAATGACAACAACACAATTTACAAAGTTCCTGACTAAAGGTTATTTATTTATGTTTATAATAAATATACATATAAAATAAGCTATTATTATATTAGTATATTTTATAGGGCGTTAACACGCTGCGTTAACACGCTTAAAATGATGTTTCTCACATTTATTAGATCATCTTTTGTCTATCGGCGAACTTAAGCATTTGTCAACGGTTTTAAGACATATGTTACAAGAACTAACAACAGTCAGTTAATATGACAAGTATTTCTGGGACAACAGCTGCCTATCTAAAAACAGCGAGACTAAAATCTGAAGACAAGACGCCCTGATTTACACAGAACTGGTGCACAACTGGCGAATCAAATTTATTAAGAGTCAATTGGAAGGCCAGAAAGCGTCCAACATGGGCTATTTCAGCCGATTAATATTTAGGTCTCAAACTAACTTAAGGAAAGAGTTTCAAGATTAATTAAATCATCAACGTACCACACTTGAAATAAGCTGTTCCCTGGCATTTCTCATTTCTTGAATAACCTGCGGTATGGCAACGTCTTGTTCTATCTTCATCCGCTCTATTACTGCTGATACCACACAGAACAGACCGCTCTTCTCTGCACCATTCCTAGATTCATAATGGGGAGCTTATACATTATAATGTTACTAGTTCGCGTTACTTGTCATTACGGAGTTCTTCCTTATATATATCTTTACAGCATCTTGGTATTATCAGTAGGTAAATGACGATAATAACATAGCATAACATTTTTACAGTGTATCGCAGTATCATGCAGTTTCTCTAGTAAAGTCAAGCAAACACAGTTCAGTTATAAAAAAATTAAAACAATACATCTGAAATAATCCGGTAAATAGCGATATCCAACACATTAATGTAACTCGAATAACGAAATACAGTTGATAACTCGCGGGTACAGATACAACTGAATACTGTACAGTTTATGTTTTCTGTTCGTGCAATGATTGTCAATTGTTAGAGTGTTGTGTTTTGCTAAAGGTCTTACATGCAGTGAACCAGAATCGGTTGGTTCTCCGTTATTTGCTGCCAAGATTGAACAATTTCCAACAGAGACAGTAGAATCTTGGGTGAATCAGGCAGATTTGCTTTAGAAGACCAACCCCCACACTGTATCAATCTTATTTCTCTTCTCTGAAAAGAAGAGAACAATATCTCGAAAAGTCGTTAGGCACATGTGCTCGTAATAAATAAAACAAGCCAAAAAGTTTACGCAGAAGAGGTTTAGAGTTTCAATACAAAAATGTGTTGTTTTTTTAACATGAAAATGCCATACATTTACTCAAATACACTGCGTTAGTGATAAAAAGGGACTAGTATAACAACATAGAATTCGGATTGAGGAAACATTTATTCTATACAAGAAATGTTAGTATCCAAATCAATGAAAAAAATGTGTAGGTCGCAGAAAGGAAAAAATAATCAGTGAAAGGCACATGATCATGATGATATTTTCAGAATAAACTTGCCATTACTTGTACTATGTAACTACCAAGGAGACTTATAAAATGTTTAACTTCTACTTTCTTTAGGCTTATGAATTTTAATAAAAATGTGTGCATATTATCTAAAACGATTCCTACTTCTGACTGCGATTGTAAACGCATGGATAAAACACAGTGTTGATCAACTAGTGTTGCTCCGTCATTTAAAACTTGAAATTCAGCAAATGAAATGTTGTCACCTTCCTTAGGCCAGTATATTTCGCGAACCTGGAAATGAAATGATATATGCCGATTACTAATTCAGTTACCAGCCACAGCTGGTTCCTGGGACAGTATTTTTCCCAGTGGAACTTGATACACGGCAAGAGCATTGTATTCTGATATTGGAAGAATAATTTACATTTTAACCAATTCTTGAAAACGAAGTTCTATAATTTGGTATAGGTTTTGAGAAATCACACGCCCCCACCCCCGAAAACTTAAAACACTATATTATCCTCTATTTAAACATCTTTCATCTGTTGTGTAAAACTGTTTAAAATCTATTTCTAAGAGTAACCTGCATTTCTTCTACGTTGTTCATCATGACGATGGTATGTACGTTATGTTCCCATACAAGCTTCCAGAAGCTTTCTATTGTCGTCTCCAGCGGTGTCTGTGTGATGATAAACGCTTTCTTTTCTTTATAACTCTGAAAATTATACATATTGTTTGAATATCTGATACTACAAAACAAATAAAAAACTTCAAAAGTTCCCCTTTCATCTTTTTAAAAATTATGATTAAGTTCATTCTTAAAGAAAAACACTTTTATTGCAACAAACACGATTCGGTGGCTATTACTTTTAAAGTACTGGTGTTGTGTATTTATTTGTTGTTTTTTTTTGAGTGACAGACGCGGTATTTTGATATGTGTATGATTCTTATCAGAAACATGATGACTAAGACTTGCATAACCAAACCCCAATTGTTTAACAATTCACGTCATGTAGAGGTTTTCGTTATGCCATTGTGCATGGTATTTTAATGTTTGTTATTTGTACATAGGACTTCTTAGCATCCATGTATTTGGGGTTCGCCTTTCTTATCACCAGAATATGTAAGCGTCGCCCTATTTAAGAAAATTATGAGAAAATTTTAAGGTATGATTTGTCAACGATGTTCAAGAAAAAAACGACCAAGAGGTGTTTCTTAACAATCAGAAACATGTACAAGCTAAACAACTATAGTTTTCTAAAGATAATACAACCAGTATAGAAAGTCGATTGAATTTACCGGTAGAAAAACTGCATTCACATATTCATCAGTTTCTGCTGTCAGTCTTGGCATGAATTCGTCCACTACATTGTAAACGAAATATCAGATAAACATATAATAGTGTCCAAAAGAAACGATTCCCCTTGTTTAAAAGGTCATACAATAACACACTGGAAAAAGAACATTTGGGTTGGTCTAATTCATTCTAGAAACCTTTGAATAGCATCATGCATGTGTACAAAAAAACAATATTTATCAATACTTTACGAGCATAAACAGAATATAAAGATGGGTCAGGTCTAAAACAAACATTTAATTGAAATTTTGGTATCTTTGCTTTGGACACTAGTATATATCTCTCTAGACTTTTTTTCAGTTTAATAGATAATGATGAACATGTTTATAAATCCAATGAAATATTATGGCCTAAGGATCAAGAACTGTCTGTTTGGCTTGAAATTATGTAAAACAATTCGATAATTATACAGTGATTGATTTCAAAAAAGTGAAATATGCATATCAGGAATAGCTACATCAAGAAGACACAGCCTCCCCACAGAGCCAAACAGTAGAAAGGGGAAACAGAGCATGGGTTACAAAATGATCGAACAGACACCACAATCAATCAACGAAAATGAGACCCGAGGAGCTACCGCATTGGAACGGTCATTGGCAATTTGCAACTGAATGTTAAACCAGGATCTAGGTTGCACCAACCTCATATACGCCACAACAGGTTCTCAAATGAACAAAAGTACAAGTTATCTTGGTGAATTAGCACCAAACCAACCATCACTTCGGCAATGTTGCTTGCAAAAGTACACAAACATATAAAACGAAATAAGCTATTAGCATTATCAAGCAAAAATGTGGGTATCAATGACCTTACTGAGACAAGAGCCTCTGGAGACAAATTAGCAAGAACATGATGACAGAGATAAAAGAAACAGATCGGGCTTCAAGATTCTTTGACAAGATTTCCCTGTAAGCCCAAAATAAGATAATTACCTGGCAGAATGTTGAGATATCTGTTCTTCTTCCTATTTCTGACCAACTTAGCCGAGACATACTGTCCCTCTTGAGTGACTAGCGAAAGCCTCTTTAGCATCTAACATGATTGTATCATACAAAAATATGCAGTAATATACTATGGGTTGACTGTTGTACAAGTATACTGTCATTAAATCCAACATATAGGTACTTGTCCTGTTTATTTCGCCAATGGCCTGATTTTAATTATCGGTTTACTTAATTAATTATTTTTTTCTAGGTTGTCTACAGGGATGACGTTACAACATAAAACAAATAAAATCGATGACCTATATTAGTTAAAATGAGATTTACTGTCATTCAAAATTGTCGTTCAAATGGACTGACACTACTCTACCTTGAAATCGTGATCAAGTTTCCTCTCTCCAGTTTTTGCATCCTTCTCCAGCAGTTTCTGATATGCTTCTGGGAACTTGGCAGATGGGAGAGCAGAAGTTGATAGCATCAATGTCTCCACCAAGGCATGGTGTATAAATATGTATTGCTCCTATAATATAGATTTATTTAAGACATAATATTGCTTTAAGAGTAATTTCAATAATATTTGCATTTTAAACAAGTTAACATGTAACAATGGATAATAATGTAAGATCTGACACATAATATCTCTAACGAACAACAAAAATTCCCTTGTATATATAATATATAAATGCCATAGGTCTATGATTTGTAGAATCAAATTAATTTAAGAAGGATACAATGTAAAACGAAATACAGCTTATCTGCTAAAATGTGAAAACACTATGAAGCATTACCACTGTCTGGACTAGGTTTACTCTCTGTTTTCTCAAATTTTCGACACATCCATAAACATCAACGTAACCCAGACCCTTTGCTTGATCCGTAAGGTAGTCAAGGGCAATAAATGTTCCTGTACGCCCTACACCAGCACTGAAAACATAATATAATAATGATAATTCAATTTTCTGCTTAAAATGCCGAAATCAGTCCTAATGCATATCATTTGACCTGTATTTTGATTTACAATGGTGCTCGATAGATTCGTACCGTACAGTAACAAACTGAGGATAAATACAGAAAGAAGGGGACAAAGTCATGAACTTCCTCAGCCATTTGTTATTACATTATGTCTGATGCCTCGTGGTCTAAAACAAAATTTATCGCACCTGCCACACCCCGTCCTTTCATGAACAGTCACAAGGAATATCAACTTTTATAAGTGACATATTTCAGTGGCTAATAGGGTCGTGTAAGGTGTTTGGTAGAGACGCATCAAACACCTAGTTGTTTATGTAGTCTAAAGCTTCTGTGAAAAGATCAAATTGGAAAGTTCGATCCCTGCCGATAAAAACCACAACAACAATTAAGTAAAGAAAAATAAATAAAATATTTACTTACCAAAGAGCAAACATTAACTTCTTACCTACAATGTACCACGATTGGTGCCGCATCCAAACAATCGGTGTATTTCACCTTGTTTCGGAAGTGAACCAAGGATGAGGCATGTCTAGGTACGCCCTTGTCAGGCCAAGCTGTGAAATGGAACTGTGTTACTGTTCGAACCGGCAGGTTTTCCTGTGAATATAAAGTCAATTTTATACACTTCATTAAAACCATTGCAAATGGTTGAAATAGTTATCTCTTTTGCTCGTGATCGTTTGTTCATGTTTAATAAGAACACTATGAATGAAGTTCATACAACAAATGATTGATAGTATGACAATTTTTGAAAACAAATTCTAATACTAGTGTGCATTATGATTTCTACTAGCAGATGTTCTCGGCAGGAAACTTAAGAAACTATCTTTCACCAATCTCACTGAAGTCAGGTAAAACAAAATGTTATTAGCGTTGCGGTTTTCAGGAACTGATTTTAATCAGATTGATCGTTCACCTTCTGGACGATAAACGTCCTAATAACGAATTCGGAGAAAATATCAACGCCCTGCATTGTCACCGACACGTTTTCATAAACTTTGGTTCCTACTTCTGGCCAGTACTGATCACATTTAGTCTAAAACAAATAAAATAGAGAAGGACGTGAAAATGTAAATTAGAAAATGCAACAAATGAAAAAAGATTCAACAAAAGGGGCAAATAAAAACATTATTGAAAATATTTTTTTGGAAAGTCTGAACTGCTTAACGTAGATGTGATTATTTTCTTAACCGTGCTCAAATGATGTTTGTCCTTAAACTTATTGCTGTTAATTTTTCTCAGGTTTAAGTTACGAAGTAAATCAGTAAATTCAAACAGGAACAGCGGGCAATTAATGTTAGTTTTCTTACAAAAGTGAATGATTTAATTTCATGATCTCTGATTTCAAACGGTTATTGAAGACTTGTCATATTAACTCCTCAATAGTTAATAATGATAGTGTCTCTAGCTGGGAGCGAACCCGCACAGTCACGGCGACAGCGCCTAGCCCTGCAATTCCTGCGACGCAACCAAGTGATCTAACCGGGACAACCCCCAAAAAGGTTGATCAGATTGCCCTGATATACGTAACAATCACTGCATGACATCGGTAGCGGGTTATTTTACTGATGATTGTACTGACTAAATGTAAGTGTCTTAAATTTGCTATTGCATGAAAGTGTGTCGCGAAAAGGAATAGGATGGAGTAGTCAGGTGTTTGTTCGTCAGAGATTGATTAAAAAGACTATGTTTTAACCGTCCTCCGAGGAAATCTGTGGTCGTGAAGAACGAGAAATTCAGTTCGTTGACTTTAAACTATGTTATTTGTATTCGCTGCGATTTGATAATTCATACATGTATTATATTAAAATTTATTTGTGTAATATATACTGAATTATATAATGCATGGCAAATAATATTCAAACAATGAATAATGGACCTGTGTTTGACATCACTTACTTTTCCAAGCTCCACGAGTTTCGTCAGCATCACAATTTTCTTGCAATTCGTTTGCCATATCATTCGCCAGAAATCTATAAATATTTCTTTAACGGGTCCTACAAGCATGACGTGTACAATGTTTTAATACTTAAAAAGAAAAAAAAGATATTAGTAAATCATAACACTATTAAACTATTTCTAAATATTTATACTGTGCATCATTGACGAAAAGGAAATTAATGGTCTTTTCCATTTTCAAAGTTTTCTTAGGCGCAGCAAGTACTTGAATTGCAAATAGAATTATTTGCCACTTTGTATGTTAAAGTGTCTTTTAAAAATATTTATTTTGTTAGTGTATGTTGCATACTACGTAATTAGCGCTGATATGATAAACAACATTCATCTCTCACACAACAAGTTATTAATATAATAATGCATATCAAAATGTTAGCGTGAAATAATTATATCAATTACAATTTTTTAACCTACCCTGTGAAGCAATATATGCCCGTTCATGCTGAAACCCCTGCAAAATAAGTGTCAGAGTATTTTCTAACATTTTAAGCATTTTCGTAAAAAGTGGGCAAATTTGACCGTTGGTTCATGATAGTAAGAAAAGAACAATCTGCATACATTAATTCACTTGAGTAATTGTATCAACAATGTGTATACTCGTGTTATTAAAGATCAGATCACAAAAATCAAATTAATAATTATTTTAATTAAAAAATGAATTCATTTTAATATGATTTAATAATGTTCAATTGAAATATCAAATATTTGTCTAAAGTACTATTGCGTTCACTTTAACATGAACATATTTATTAGTATTAGCACAGTTTCTTACGTGAACATAGCATGCGTTGATGTAGTCTGACTCGGACGTATCTGTTTCCAAAATAACACGACTTGTATCATCTAAAAATGGAACAACAACATCGACAGCTTATCAGTATATGTTTTAATAATAACAGTCATTATTTAACAACGATAAAAACTAAATATGTTAAAAAGGATGTACCATATTAACGAAACTGTATGACGTTGATTTTAATTGTTAACTGACACTGAGGTCAAAATCTGACATCCGCTATCAATGTCAGTTGATAAGGAATTTATAACTCTCTAGATTTCTGTTAACATAAAATCAAGCTTAAAATTTGAATATAAAAAATCGATGTTATAATTGAATTTCATTTTCAGATGACGATGAAAATCCATGTCAGATAATTTTGCTAACACGGGGCTTGGTAAATTAACACCAACGATTAGGTCAGAAAATCCTTCTTTAAATTATTTGACATTGCTTTGTTGTTGTTTTTTATTTCATAAAATGTGTGATTATCGTTTCGAAAACTCTCGCTGAAATTCTCTTTTCTACAAATAAAGTTGAATGTAAAAATATTTTTGTCATTAAGTCTGTTTTCATTGAGCCCGGGTCAGTTTGATTTCAATTATCAACAATAAGTACAATTTTTACGTTCAGTGTTCGATCTTACAAAGCTACAAAGACCCTTTAAAAAGTAAGTTCTGCATTATTCGATAAAAATCATTCGAAGTTATTAACTGTTACGGATCAAAACGGGAGATAACTTTTCATAAAAATTTAGTGACAAGCGATTTCTTACATGCATATAAGTTTTTATATCTGCTTTTGCCCTTGTTTTGAGATTTAAGTGCTACAGAATGTTCTCCATGCAGACCCACTGGAAATCTCTGCAAAATACAAGAATCTGACTTTAAAAATGTAAAATTAAAAGTTATAATCAATATGATTTAAATAACAAAAAATAGCACAGGATCAAAATTTAACCCACATGTTCTCTTGTTTGTCTTAGTTTTGAAATTGATCATTAACTAACGCTCTTCCGTTCCCTTTGTCTATTTTATCGTGTAAAAATCGTAGTCTTAACAGTATAAGTACCTTTCTCTATCTGTATTGGAAAAAAACAAGTCGGATGTTTTCGATTTCTTATACGAGTTTACGTTTACAGATACGGATTATACAAATTGTGTTTTCTTTCGATATTGAACTTTTTACAGACTTTTTAATGAAATGCGATACCTCGAACTCGGTTTGAAAATCCTTTCCTGTAAACACAAGATCTGACAAATCCTTAATAAATATAGCGGTCTTCGGGATCGTCTCTGCCACGACGCTTCCAAACTTGTAATAGGCATTTTTAGGCTGTTCAACCTCGTAATTTGACCAAACGCCAATATTTGGCTGTAACTGCCGACTTGTTACTGGGACATCTTCACCTGTGTAAATAGTATTAAAGTTCAAGGTCGGTGACCATATAACGAAAAAGAAAACCTTGTAAGAATATATCTTAAAGCTAGAAATAATGACATTTCTTTAATTCTTAATCAGCATAGTTTGTAACTGCAAACGATTTTTGTTACAGTTTTGCAGGAAACCATTGGAAAACTGCATTGCGCATTGAATAACGTTTGTATCATGAAAAATTATGTACGTAAATATTCAAACATATCAAATTTTGGACCAAACATTATCGAGATGTAAAGTTTCCTTTTTATGTAATGTAACACTTTTGTCATGTTGCAAAACATAACGTTTCGATAATCAATACCAACATACGAAATATTAACACGCCGAATATTACTGTATATATCTTCAATGAGACTGAAGGTAAACATTTATGTACATTTTTTTCATCAATGTTCTCTATTGAAAACTAGACCTTACTCTTATCTCGTAACTCTATGTCTTGAATCTCTGTATACGCTCTATTGGACTCTGTTCCATCTGTTTTAGTTGTTCGACGAACTAATGGTCGCCGTTGCATCGTTTTCTTGCCAAAAATCGACAATATACCTCTAATATATATAGTAAACAAAGACTGCATAATAAATATGTTTTAACAAGTTCAATTCTAGACAAAACCACAGCAAAAGTAAACTTTTTGTTATGATTATTTCAAGCTGATCTGGTTTGAAAAGTCTACCGCTTATCCTTATACTGCCTCGATTATCCAGACTTTCCTTTTGACTGTAGTGAAAAAATAAAGAAACTTTACGTTAAGTACATTTCGAGGGTAAAGAAATATTTTAATATTTTTTATGTCAGTGATTAGTAAATCGGTGATAAGCTGACAATTTAATGAACTTCATGTAGTTCAATGTTTGGTAAAAATTAAGTTTCAATATTACCTATGTTTCAAGACAATAAGAGTGACTGCTATCGCGATAATAAAAAGAACCGACCCAACTGCTCCCCCTATGACTGCAGTTTTCTTGGAAGTCTGTCCCGCGACAATCGCTGTAAAAAGAAAATAATACATTTTTATTACGTTCAGCACTAATGTTCGTATGTTAGAAGATAAATCTTTGACAAATGTTAAAAACCAAAATATGAACAAACAATAAAACGATACAGACAATTCAGTAAGAGAACATTTAGAGCAGTTTTAAACGTAGTACGCAGAACCTTATCGTTAATAGAACTACAAATAAGTATAGAATATAATCACAGGGCGACGTTTAAACAAGCCACACAACGCATACAAAACAGCTGTGAATTGTTATAAACAATCATAGAACAGTAGAAAGACAAAGCAATTTTAAATGTCTAAAACCAAGAAGAATAATAACTCTACCCGAGCATACTGGGCTGTAACCGTCCCATGATTTGTCTGCCTGGCATTTTCTTGAAAAGTTGCCACCAGACAGATAGTATCCCTCGTAACAAGTTGCAGTTACTATACTACCGTACTCGTATTTATCAGAAACATTATCGTAAACCCCATGTACAATATCTGGCGGCCGTGAACACAGAACAACTGTAAACATTGCAAAAGCAGGCATGTATTATTTCAATAACAGAAAACATATACAATTTTCTTATAAAAAGTTTTAAAGAGCAAAACGCATAACTATGGCGTTAAAACTTATGTATTAATACCAAAAAGTAAAATCCGTGAATGTGTAAACGTGTTAATGTTTGAGCAGATTTGCACTAGCACTTTACACTTTTTTTACAAAATTTCTTTCAATTACATCGTCAACAACCGATGGCAATCAGGAAGGTTTATATAATCAGCATAAAACATGTCGAAACTTTGTATTTTAAACAACACTGTTCAGCTGATGGGTGAGATGGAGTTATTTCACCAAGACTACTTGTACTTGTATGTTGATATAAGAACCTGTTGGGGCAAGTGTAAGGTTGGTGCACCCTAGAACCTGATTTAACCACCAGTGGCAATTGTTTTGCCACTGACTTTTTTCAATGCGGTAACCCCAATGGTTCTCTTTTTCGATAATTGTTTGTGGCGTCTTATTTGAATTGTCATTCTTATAACAAAATGCTCTCTTCTCCTCTCTTCATTTTTTGCTGCGAAGTGAGGCTGTGTTTTGTAAGTGTGGCGAATCCTGATTTGCATATTTCACTTTTTATTGGAAGGTACGCGTCATATTTATAAAATAGAAATTAGAGCGACGATTATGAGTAATCAAGATTCCAGTAATTCCCTTCCCCGTATTACAATTCTCCAGTAATTGTCAGAGGAAAGGAAAATGTTTATGATATATTAATAACATTATAAGTTTTTGAAGAACAAACATACGATGAACAAATTGCAGTTAAAGATGCTGTAAATGTTAAAGTACGATGAACATGTTTAATACACATGTGTTAGCACTCACTATTTTATATACTGCATATTAATAGTGAACTGTACAAGTATTTAATTAATAAGTTTTGAAAGAACTATATTTCCTCAAATAAACATTTGTCTAATAGATAAAAAGGCAACTTTGATGGCCAACAAACACGACAAGCATGAACATTTTGCAGGTTCTGTATGGTTTAGCCTGTTCATGAGCAGTAATAGAAAGACAGCCTAGCCCCAGGTTGAGCGCAACTCAATAGTAAACCGTACCAAATTTGATCTATCTCAAACGAAGGTGTGCATACGACATAGAACCGTCAATGCGGTCTTACCATAGAAATAGCATCCCATAATCAGCTGCGTAAAATATCAGACCAAACAGAACTTTTGCGTCACTAATATTTTCGTTTCCGATGATAAGGCTAAACATTCAGATAAATTGTTTGTTCTATGCCCCTTTTCAAGAAATTATGAATAATGAGTCACACGAAAAATATATCAGACGATGGAAAACCGATGTCGAATATATAATTATGGTTCAATTTAAATTTCCTGATTTCCATACAGCTGAGGAAGCATTATGCTCTACAAGACCTAAAAAAACCACGCCTTCTTGAACATACAATAGTTTGAGCATTACAAACATATGTCAGACAGGTCATCACATATTTAAATATTAAGCTAAATATGTCGAAAATTTAGAAAAAGATGGCTTCAAACTCATTGTGACACAGATCACCAGACCGATCGACTGGATTATGATACATCGATGACCCTTCAACTTCGTTTGCGAGGATGAAACATAATTTTAATATTTTAAAATATTAAAATGAACTCCTCAGATTACAGGCAGGCATCCTTACTTAAAATGATTTGTTTCTAAAACGTTGATTTTTTATTATGTTTTTATTTTTTTTAATAGGATAATATATATAGAACACCAATGTTTGTATTTAGTTTTAGTGAGCCTCTTACTTTGTGTGCAAACATATAGCTTACGATAGCAGAGAGGTTTATCACTCCAATTATGAGTTTCCAAGCAGGTAACTTCAGACACGCTAAATTCGTAACCATCATTGCAGGTAAGCATTAAACGCGTGCCTTTCGTAAATGTCGTTTCATTAGGCTGTACCATTTCTGTTCCTTTAGACAGAGATCCATATTGAACAAGCGGTAAAGTACAAGTCGGTGCTGAAATTTAGAGATTTATTGGCATTATTAAACAAGATGCACAATTCGAACAATATTTTTTATCACAGGTTATTGCTGTGTTGCATACGCAAATATTTTTTTTTTGAATTTGTATTTGATTTACAGTATTAAGTTAGTGTTACTTTTAAATGATAATGCCTGTACTAATTGCTAATATTTAAATTTAAAATGGTTAAGAGTAGCCACAGTCACAATTACAGGCCACTCTACCAGCAAATAATAATAATAATATAAGGTTGAAAACAAAATATACAAAAAGACTCAATATTAAGATGTGAAAAATTCCTTGACAAAGTCTGGTAAACCATTATAGAAAAACAATATATTTGATTGAGTACTTGATGACAACTGATCATTTAAAAACAAATTTGTATTTTATTTGACCTAATGACCTTAAAAATGATTGGAATGTTTCATACTGCATGTTGGAGATAATCCATGCCACGAGCCATTTTCCAAGCAGCGACGAATTTGTGTTCCTTCCTGTAAGATCCCTCTGTCACAGCTTACATAAACAGTAGTATTATATGGATACACAGATGTGTAATTATCACCAGAATATTGATAACTCACTTCATCGACTAAAGGAAGAGGTGGACATGTCACCCTTTTACATATCGCTGCAGTTCCGCTCAATGTGCCATCTGTCTGACATGTGCGAGAAGGAGATCCAGAATGATATTTGTAACCTAAATCACATTTCAGGTTAACTGTCTCATTAAAAGTTAAAACTCCTGAAGTAAAATAATCTTTGCGAATGTAAACACCGTTCGTAGCAGTTTCATTTTGTGTATAATTACAAACAATTTTTGTACAATTAGCCATATCCCCAAGCCAATTTCCTGATCCATTATGACATGTCATATGCGAATGCCCAATTATACGATATCCATATTGGCATTTTAAAATTATTTCCGTACTACTCTGAATGTATGCTGTGTTGACGATAGTACTGTTCAGATAATAGTAATTTCCATGGCCGTGTAATGGTACTCTACACATTTTCTGACAAAAAGGCTCATATGTGATAAACTTCCACGTTTCTGAATCTCGACATTGTGGTGTCTGGTTATTAAATAGTTCATACCCCTCATCGCATTCTGGATAAATATAGCATTGATATGGAATACCTAGAGTAGCATTTTGCTGACAGAGAGGTATTGAACCCTTTATTATGTATCTACCATTTTGCAATATTGGTATTTGACAATGTATTAGTCTACATGTTGATAGGGTTCCAATCCATGTTTGATTGTCGCTGCATGTTAAAGTTGTCTGTCTATCAATTGTGTAACCTTTATCACATGTTATACTTGCGGTACTCCCTTTGTACAATCCATCCGAATAAAAAACTTCGCCATTATATATAGTAAACTGCGGACACCGTGGCACTAAAATAGTTAAAAGCAAAAGGTGTACCATGTTTCTGCATAACCGTTAAGATTAATTGTCTATTTTAAGTCAAATTCTGTCTTGACCTAATTAATCTTTAATTTAAAAATTTTGAATGTAAAATGAGTCACTAAAAAGATACATGTATAGAACCATAGCTAACAGAAAATAATTCAGCTCTGTTTTGTGAGAGTTCTATTTTCCATTTCACAACTAGCGGAAACGCTTGAATTTTGAAAGATTGATAAAGTAGAATTATTTGCCTAATATTTACTTAGAACTATAGGTTTAGTACTATAAATTATTGCACATGTGTAAAACGGTATCTAAGGACTTAACTAACTATTTTACATCTGATTATTTCATAAATAACTAACAGCATGCGAAATCTGAATAAAGCTATTAGATCTGAAGTTCTTCCTGAATGAAATAATTGTCAAAAATTACATAAGCAAAGAAAAGGCTATTTGAAATCTATATAAAAATAACTACAACATTATAACATGTTTCTCAGCAAATCTGAAGTCGCAAATAATACTATATTCGGGCGGATCGCGTTGAGTGCGATGGAACCCCATTGTAAAGTCGTAACGGCCGTCAGCTGATGGCAAAAATATGTAAAATGTTTGAACCAATTAAGAACTTTGACTTTTGACTTTGACTGATAATAATTTTTTATTCATATACCAACCATACTTAATTTGATAAGTTAAAACCGATTATCTTTCATTATTATTCCGATAGAAATTTACATATCCGAGTTTTCACTTTCAGTCATTTATATTTTCTCTCCTGCGTGTGAGTTATACCCATTAGAAATTGTGTGCGAATTTTGTTTTCAGAATATTTGTTCCATGACATATAACCCAATCAAAACGATTTGTAATCTTCGGACTTCCTGTCTATCTGTATGTTTCTGTTGTAATAAGAGGTAAATGACGGGTACAAAAAGTTAGAATCAAGAGAGATGTACTGAAAACGTCAGAATTTCCTGTATTTACAATGTATTTTTATTATATAATATACAACAAAATTCTGATTATAATCTTCTCCTGAAAACCGCTATGCTTTCAGGAATTGACGACGAGTCACTAAAACGTGGTTTTATTAACAATCTTACGAACCAATCAGATTGTCGCTTACAAAACCGCAAAAGTAAATGATGATAGCCGTAAATGTCGAATCATTTCGAACGTTTTAGTTTATAACGTATACATGTATATAAAGTTCTTTAAATATAAAATTGCTTTTCTCTTAAAACTTGTATGGAAAGTTTTTTTCTTGTGTATACTATCTGTGTAGTATTTTAGAAAAAACAACGCTATTTAAAAAAAAGCAACATATGCATATCAGGAATCGCCACACTCAAAAAACACAGCCTCCCCACGCAGCGAAAAAGAAGAGAGGAAGAGAGAGAGAGAGAGAGAGAGAGAGCTCATGTTTTATATATGTATGTCAATTCAAATAGGACGCCACAAACAATTAATAAAGAAGAGAACCTTTGGGGATACCGCCTTGGAACGGTCAGTGGCAAAACAAATTGCCACTGGGGGTTTAAACCAGGTTCTAGGGTGCACCAACCTCACACTTGCCCCAACAGGTTCTCGTATCACAAAACAAGTACAAATTGTCTTGGTGAAATAACTCCAACCCACCCATCAGCTCAACAATGTTGCATGCAAAACCATACAAACATATAAACATAACAATTTAATAGCATTGCAAAGCCAAAGGGCGGGTACTCAATGATCTTTCCGAGACCAGAGCACCTGGAGTAAAATCAGCAAGAACACGATGACAGGGATAAAAGAAACAAATAGAGCTTTTAGGTTCTTTTAAGAAAAGATTTCCCCATAAACTTTCATAAACTCTTACACCCCTGCCACCGTCGTGCAACCAAAGAGGTAAGCATAATGATCAACTGTAGATGGGTTAATCACCAGGCCTGCAGAGTGCTGTAAAATATCTTGTTGGTAACCTTTCTTTTTAAATTTACAGATGGTTTTTACGAATAACCGGGAGAAATTTGCATCGCCTTTTATCTTCTTAAGTTTATAAATTAAATCTCCATAAAAAACTGGCTGTGAAATTCCTTGTTGCAATAGTGATTTTAAATTGCAGCTGTATTTATGAATTAGATCTGGATATCGGCGATAAAACTTGCAAAAGGTTTTCCTTAATTTGTGATACCGATAACCTTGTTTTAAAAGTTTTTCTGTAATGCAAAGATTACGTTCATTGAAATCATTCACATCGTTGCAAGCTCTTGAAAAGCGAACAAGCTGTGAGATATAAACCCCGTAAGAAGTTGCACGAGGAACATCGCCGTCTAGAAACGGAAAATTTACTATATTAAAATTAAAATCATCTCTTTTATCATAAATTTTAGTAGTGACGTAACCATTTTCGATGGATAGATTTAAATCAAGGAAGTTTGCTTGCTTTTCTGAAGTGTTCGCTTTGTTAAGCTGTAGTTCTTTAGGATAAATCTTATTAACCAGTGATGGAAAATGGTTATTATCTATATTTAATAAATCATCATGGTACCTTGAGGTGTTGTTAAAAGCTGTAATAATATCATCTTGATGTTCGGTAGAAAGAGATAACATGAAATCTCTTTCATAACAGTATAAAAACAGATCAGCAACAAGGGGTGCACAATTAGTACCCATTGGAATGCCTATTACTTGTTTATAAATAGAGGTACCAAATCTCAAATAAATATTATCCAATAAAAATGTGAGCGCCTGGATAAGGTCTTGACAGGTCCATGAAGTATAATTATCATAAGAACCATCTGTAAAGAATGCCCTATGTTCATTACAAGCAATAAATGTTTTATTTTCTCTAGCAAAAGTTTTTTCCAATGAGACTGGTTAGCTTGTCTCTTATTAAATTATGAGGGAGAGAAGTATACAAGGTAGAAAAATCATATGTGGACAAACAGAACGCCTGAAAATTATTTGATTTAACTTTCTTTAAAACGTCATTTGAATTTTTTATAGACCAAAATAAATTTTTCCAGTAGTTTCAAAAACTTTTTCGCAATACCTAATTACATGTTCTTTTATAGCTGTAAGACAAGATGTTAAGAGCACGGATAACTTTGTTGTAGTACAAGAACTAGAGTTAGCGATAAATCTTGCTTTGTACGGTGTTTTGTGCATTTTAGGCAACCAATACATAGTAGGTACTTTGTCTTGTTTAGGCTCAACACTGATTCTAAATTTTGTAATTTGTAGAGTGTGTGCAGTAACAATATCGCTCTCAGATGAAGATGTCAGTGTATAAGCATTAGTGCTATTAAGCTCTTCAGTTTGAATATTTATATAGTGTATACGTCACACTATAATAACATTATTTGAAGCCTTATCAGCAGGTGTTAAAACAAATTTGTTGTGAAAATCTTGAATACCTTTTTTCAAATGACGAAAGTTAAAACGAGGTCGAGGTGGTAGTAAAGCTATGTTTCTTTTATAGAAGGATATACGAGTGTCAATTATTTTGAATATTTGTTTTTTCCAGTTTGAAAGAGCATTAGGCTCAGCATGTTCTCGTTTACACCATTTATTGCAAAAAGAGTTTAAAGACTCTGCAATTTCCGCACGACAGGTATTAAAGTCGATGTCCGATGGAATTCTGTATTTTGGACCTTTTGAAATTAAATTGCGGATTCTAAAGTCTTTGAGAACATTTAGATCCCCTGTAACGATATGACCGGCAGGTTGATAGCAAAATTTTGAATTAGAACAGTCTCAAGATAATGGTGTGTTTTCAACAATCCGTAAATCCGAGGTAATTTTGTTGTAATTGAAAATTGTGTTTCTAATAGGCTTGTTATATTTATAACAAACGATGGGTGTTTCAGTATTCTTGAAATAATTAGGTATAGCCGATTCAACATTTTTATCTTTAAATATACTTGGAAGGTCAATAAAATCTATGCCTTTATTTAAAAATGAAATTTTAAGGAAATGTCTTTGGTGATCAGATTCCAAGTCAACATGTGTATTCTGAAAAGTATTCTGAAACCAGATACGGTTGTTTAATGTCACAAATAAAATTGTAGAAAAAACACTATTTTAAGGGTATTCTGAAACCTTGTATAGTAAAACGATTTCTAATAAATTATTCCATGCAAATTTCTAAAAAATGTGTATTTTCATAGTGATGATTCAAATACACTTTTACAAATAACTCACATCGTATACAATTGTTAAACCAAATGACCTTAGGTATTGTTGTCAGTAAGTCATTACTCATCAAGACATTTAAATTGATATTTTGTGTGGCTTCGATTTTATGATAAAATGCAAATAGAATTTTAGGGTTTTTGTGGAACCAACAATTTTTCTGTACTGTTCTAACTTTTCTTAGCATATGTACTTTAAATATATATTAATAACGTTGGTTTGTGCAAAGTTTGATGGAACTGCATTGTGCCGTTTGAGAGATTTTTATATTTTTCTTTAAGGAAGTCTTCCCTAATGGGAAAGATTTCATACTTACTAAAACTTGCAATATTTGTGATGTATTTGCATTATCTAATTAAAGTACACATTTAAACAATTTTTTACTGTGAACCTTTTGCATTTTCACATTTTTTGTTTTCCCCGACTTGTCTTTTTGTGTATCGAAAAGAATAAAATGGTATATGATTTCAAAAAAGTTTATTTTTTGAAGTTTTTGGACGAATTTCTATGCATTAATTCACAGCAGATATAATTGTTCTTATTAAAAAAGTTCGTATCATGAGTGATTTAAAAAATAGCTAATTGCTGAAAAACTTCAGTGACAGTACACAGGAATTCCTGTAAAATCTCGAAAAACCAAAATTGCTAAAGTCACATAAGCCTTTTTTTTCAAAAATATAAAGGGGGTACATCAATAAGGAAAACATAAATATCATCTTTAATCATAACTGAGAAAAATATAACAATTTGAAATATTTTACCGTAGTCAACTTCAGAAATTAATATTTGAAAACGACTAACCATTACCATAAAATGTTTCTAACATACATTGTAGGTCATTTTTAATATGCAAAAAGTATTTTGAAGATATATTTTAAAATAAAGAAATAAAGGGGTACGGCCTCGTTTTCCGTTTCCAACTAAATTTTAGTTAAAAGACGGCCCATCTTTAAGACAAAATTTATTCCTCTTGTAGTTGAAATATTTTCAAAATAAAATGCTTCTATTATAGCCAAGAGGGTTATCTTTGAGATGCAAAACGAATTTCGAAGATATCTTCAGAAATAAAAAAGTTAAGGGGAGGGCCGCGTTTTCCTTTTTGGGACGTACTTTATTTTACGGCCGAGTCGTTTTTAATGTGAAATTCGGATTTTTACAGGCATCTTCGTCGCACAAATACACGTTGGCATGATTGTGTTCCGTCAAAAACGTTTTACTGGGTTGTTTCCGTATTATTTGACGCCGACGAGCATTAAATCACACTCAAAAATCGCGTTCAACCTGCATTAGTTTTTATACTTTCGGTTTGTTAGCAGGTAATTCCCCAAAACGTAACGTGACCGGAACTTGTTTTTTAAAATTATTTTCTTTCTAAACGTGAAATATGTCGAAATGTTTGTCCTCTATAACATATTTGAACCATTCTAATTTTTAACCTCAACATTAACAATTTATTTAGTGTTATTTGGTAAAATTACAATTTTCACCGGGAAAAACGGTAACTACCCCCGCGACCGAACTGTGGCGATACTACCAACTATCTTTCATTATGGACTTGCGAACCAACCGATAAGGTCGATTAAGTTAGTTCCATTTTGTAACATTAAGCACAAATGTTATAAGTGAGAGCGTACAATTATTTCCAAGGAGGTGGTGCTACGTGAGACATTGGCCCTGAAATATGTTTTGTAATAACAAAGTGTTTAATGAATGTATTGCTAAAATTATCTCAATATACTTATTGAGATAATACAAACAAGTAAATAGTATTGATAAAAATCGAAATAGAATTAAACGCGCTGCATTACTTTTATTAATATATGACAATTTAGGATAAATGGTATCATTAAGAAATTTTTCTGGGTCTTTAAATATTCCACGACAGTATCAGTCGTAGTTAAGAGGTCGCAAACATTGCAAATTGCCAAAAGTGGCTAAAATTTCAAAAATGAATTTTGGGGGAAATACTTATTGCCACCTAGATTTTAGTAAAGAAATGTATTTAGCTAAGGACGTAGTTAATGTTTGCAAGATCAATTTAGTCTAATTCATGTTATAATTACAAAGCACATACCAAAACAAAAGAAAAACCGTTTGCATGAGAACTCTGAAATTCATGGACAATTTACCAAAGGAACTCATAACAGAGCACTGTTTAATAGACGGATTATTTGTCCTAATCTTTCATTTACAATTTTATAATTTGTTTTGTTGACAAATATGGTACAATATGAATTTATTTTGTTTTTATCTTTGCGATTAGACTTTAGCGATTAAAGGCACATATATTTTAGATAGCATATTTTATATATGTATATGCCTTGGAATTTAACATTATGTATCTCATTAAATTATTCCAGCTTTTAAGCTTTGCTTGGATGAAGTTTATATAGATTGATCATTTTGAAATAAGATTATTTCACTTGCTAGAACAATGTCGGGAGAAGACAATTATTTAATTCGTAGACAAGCACTTCCCATTTGATATGGAAATGCACAGATCTTTTCAGGTTTAAATTGGAAGCCTCATGATGGTGGCTGAATGATGAATGAAGAAGTACCGAGTCAGCATTCCTGAATGATATATCCTAAAGTAGTGTTTGTATTTTCGAAATGCGTTTGTTTTTTCCTTTTGGAAGAACACCAGGCGTTCCATAACTAATTATTTTTGTACTACTTATTATTCATTTTTGATATTGCTTTTATATGTTGCTAAATGAAAGAATAGAATTGAGAGCGTTGTCCAGTATACGTATTATTTGTCATATGTTTATTTACAAGTTTTACCTTGATTTGTTGGTGCACATAATATGAATTTGAATCGGTTATTTAAGATTTGTCGATAAACAATTAAAGGCCAATACATTTTATATACATTATTTTAATATATACGTATATGCTTTGGAGGAAACGACATTATGTATATAATAAAATTATTCCGGTTGGCATTCAAACGCAACACGCGGGAAGAAGTTTATATAAATTCCATCATTTTGAAATAAGATTGTTTTGACTTGCTACATCAACGCTCGGAGAAGACATTAATTCGGAGAAAATTAGTTTCCTATTAAATAGATATTGAGATGCAATGATATTTTCAGAGTTGTAATGGAGGCCTAGTGATGATTGCTGTATAAAGAACACGGGGATTGCAGAGTCGACGTTCCTGAATTATGTATCCTAGACTAATTGATTGCATTTCTGGAAATGCGTTTGTATTTCTTTTTCTTTTGTTTATTCAAATATTGAATTGTAGATATGTGTACTGATTATGCTTGAGGGCTTAAGAATTGAGAGTTTAAACGGTTAATTTACGGTTTGATTTGATTCGACTTGTCAAAGACATCTGTAATTTGCGTTGACGGCCTACGGAATGTGGGGGATAGAATTGAGGAAAGCAAGACCAGTAACCGTACAGCAGCTGTTATTGTATTTACATTTAATTCGGTGTTGCAATTGTATGCAAGCTTATAACGAGTTGACTAGTCAATGTAAAGTTAAAACGTTGAACTTTAGAAACAAACAGGAATGTAAATGAACGTTACTTTTAGTTGGTAATTTGCAAACAGTGATGATGAAAATATAATTTTACTGCGTTTGTTCAGGCTTGTGGTTATTCAGATGATTTGTGTATACAGTAGCACGGAAAGAGTGTATAATCCGGTACGAATTGAATAGGCCGTACTTTTCTCTAAATCGAAATAAATGGCACATGTTCTGGGTGATATTCTAATTGATATATAGAGCCTTGTATTCTACTATAGCTGCCTTACCAGACTTAATTGAAACATGAATTTATAAGATTAAAGTGTTTAAAACATTTACGTTTTTTAAACAAATGTATTGCTTGGTAGACTTGTCATATATGATTTTAAGAAGACATTGATGTTCAAGAAGATATTGATGTTCAAGTGACTGCTTAGTCGAGCGGACTGAATCATCGGTTTCTGCAGGCAAATAGATCGTTTATTGAAATTTGGTATTCGTTTTCAGCATCCAACCCGTTTAAAGATTTGTTTTGCTTCTCATTATTTACTTTCGTTTATTTAAATGTTAACAGCATGAAAATAATTAAAGAGTATGCTTAGTACTTTCAGGTCAACAATTAATCGATTTTTATAAATTTATGTCTGTTTGAGCCCAGCATATCACTTCAGTCTATGGAAAGTTCTGCAGTTCATCGACATAAGCTATGAAAGGCGGAGTTTGCTTTGGTGGGTGTTGTGGCACAATGGTCGTGATAAGCAAGAACAAAGTGTATATACAGTCTATAATCTGACACATGGGTTTGTATTTAATCACTTCTTGTTAGTTATCTACGTGAACGTTTGTGTATAACGAGATGTAGATTTAGGTCCGAACCTAAGCACCACGGTACAATGGGAAGTTCGCATGTCCGCAAGTTATAAAGTAGTCGTTTTCTGGACGAATTATGGACAATAATGCCTAATATCGTACATAATATTTACTAGTATCTACCGGTATTCGTAGGGGACTATTCATGCGTTCATGTATTTCGACCCAAGAAAGCACTTTAATAATCTTTTTGTGAAAATATGTCTTTTTGTGTAAATTTAGAGACTCTTAGCAATTGAAATGTATTATGGAAATTCGTTTTGTTAAAGAATTGTTTGAGTAATTGCAAGACAATAAAAGCACTTTTGTAACTTTCTCTTCTGCAGAAAGCGAAAACTAACTTACATATATCGAGCGTGAAATAAGTCTTCAAAACGTTCAGTGAAACCTTGGAAATAGTGATAGCGCTAGTATCTGTTGTAGTAACGAGGTACAACTGATTCGATCCGTTCAAATATTATAATAGCTATATTCTTTGTGTTTATGGTTAATTGTTACATTAAGATCAGCAGCTCACATTCATTTCTGTAACTATAACTTCGCGTAAGACTGAACGTGGATTAGGAAAGTTTCTTGGATGGGATGAGACCTTATTTCAAGATAGCTGTTGTACCTTTATCCAGCGTATACATGTACACGTCACAAATTTAAATTTGGTACTGTTTTCTTCTGCTTATCAATTTATTTTAGGATTAAGCATTTATTCAATTTTAGTTTCAAACGACGGAAACGATATATAATTTTGAACTCTTTTATTTGTGATGTTGAAAACCTGATAAGAGTAATTTCTCCTTTCGATCAAATCTCGTTCATTTAATAAATACATGTATGTTATGCTGGCTAATTTTTACATCCAAAATTACAGAAGTCTGTCGATTTAACGGGAGAATATCTAGTAGCATTACTCATTTCCGAATTGCATACATTTCATTTGCTGGTGCCAGAAATATATATATTTATGATTACTTTCTTAACATAAGTTTACAATAACATGTAGATTTATATTGCATTATATAACATGTCTGCTTGAATTTTGTGTGTTGTTAAAGGTTTTCCTGAGTTGGAATATTGATATGGTCAGCATAAAACTTTCGCACTATCAGTTAATTTTAGAAAGTTTTACAGTTTTGAGATACCATTATTCAAACGGTTACCGTTAAGTATGGATGTTTCAACATTTTGTTGTTGCTGTTGTTGTTTTTTTCGGGTATGATATAGCAATTCTACACAACTATTCCTATTGAACCTGGTGTCATAACTTAATCTATGAATAACTAGAATACGGTATAAATAATTTATATTCGTTCGGTTGCAGCGAACTAGAAAATAAATGTTATAAAATTTTGAAAGTCTTGTGCGTTGGAAAGTGACATAGCCAAGATGGTTACGTTAAAGATACTCTTCGATACGAATTATAGGTGTCTTTGACCCTAGGATTATAGGCATTTACTGTTTAATATTTATATGGAGATCTAATTTATAAACTTAAGAAGATAAAGGGCAATGTTAATTTCTCCCGGTAATTCGTAAAAACCATCTGTAAATTTAAAAAGAAAGGTTACCAACATGATATTTTACAGCGCTCTGCATGCCTTTTTCACCAAGACAACTTGTACTTGTTTTGTGATATCTGATATTTTGAAACTGATCATTTTATTAACCATGCTCTCTCCCTCTCTTCTTCTTGACTGTGTGGGGAGGCTGTTTTTTCTGAATGTGGCGATTCCTGATATGCATATTTCACCTTTCTACAGTTGATCATTATGCTTACCTCTTTGGTTGCACGACGGTGGCAGGGGTTTAAGAGTTTATGAAGGTTAATGGGGAAATCTTTTCTTAAAAGAACCTAGAAGCTCGATTTGTTTCTTTTATCCCTGTCATCGTGTTCTTGCTGATTTTACTCCAGGAGCTCTGGTCTCGGTAAGATCATTGAGAACCCGCCCTTTGACTTTGCAATGCTATTAAATTCTTATGTTTTATATGTTTGTGTGCTTTTGCATGCAACATTGTTGAGCCAATAAGTGGGTTGGAGTTGTTTCACCAAGACAACTTGTATTTGTTTTGTGATATGAGAACCTATTGGGGGAAGTGTGAGGTTGGTGCACCCTAGAACCTGGTTTAAACCCCCAGTGGCAATTTCATTTGCCACTGACCGTTCCAAGGCGGTAACCCCTCGGGTTCTCATTTTTGTTAATTGTTAGTGGTGTGTCTTTTGAAACTGATCATTTTATTAACCATGCTCTCTCCCTCTCTTCTTCTTGACTGTGTGGGGAGGCTGTTTTTTCTGAATGTGGCGATTCCTGATATGCATATTTCACCTTTTTTTATTTTACATCGAATATTTTTTTTATTATGCATTGTGATGTTTTCCATATGAAAGTTTGATCTTAACATAAGCTTGAACTTAATGTTTATGATAAAGTTCAAAACTTATTTGACACTTAGAATTATTTGTAATTGTTGAGGAATACTGTTTATAGTCTAAGTTGTGTTAACAATTTATTGAAGATTCTACTTCAATTTGCCTTGGTATTTACTCACAACAAAGCAAATTATATTCTCAATTTCTAAAAGGTTGACTTCAGACGGAATATCGTTTTAATATTTTTACAAGTCGGACTTAAATGATTTACAGTTAGTTTTCGTGGTCTTGTTTAACTGTAATCACGTGTATAAACCCGGTTGGCTGGGTTGTTTGTTTTAATCATGTGACTTTTAGACTGATTGTCTGTTTACTCTATTACAGATACGTCACTTGGCGAATGGTGTTAGCCCTATTTAGGGTGTGTGGCCCACGATGGGTCTGTGTGTGCCCTATTAAGGGTGTTTGATCCACGATGGATCGTTGTTTGCCCTATTGAGGGTGTTTGACCCGCGATGGGTCTGTTTTGTGCCCTATTGAGGGTGTTTGATCCATGATGGATTGTTGTTTGCCCTATTGAGGGTGTTTGATCCACGATGGATCGTTGTTTGACCTATTGAGGGTGTTTGACCTGTGATGGGTCTGTTTTTTGCCCTATTGAGGGTGTTTGACCTGCGATGGGTCTGTTTTTGCCCTATTGAGGGTGTTTGACCTGCGTTGGGTCTGTTTTTTTGGCCTATTGAGGGTGTTTGACCTGCGATGGGTGTGGTTTTTGGCCTATTGAGGGTGTTTGACCTGCGATGGGTCGTTGTTTGCCCTATTGAGGGTGTGTGACCTAGCAGTTGGATTTTCGTATTAAACCGACGGTCAGGTCATAGTACAGTTTTTGCCATTAATTGTTTTTGACTGTAGCTTTATACATTCAGTATTAAATTTCGATTTTTGGCAAAAGCTGTAGGCTATTTCAGATTATCTATATGGTCTTCTACTTGTTGATGAACTGGTACGTCATATTCGTTATCATGAATGCGACAGACGCAGATGCTTATTGTCGACGCATCATTTTGTTGAAGGTAAATGTATCAAGAAAAGTTCTCTCTTTGTTTAACTCGATATAAGTACTGGCAAATACGAAACCTTATTCCTAAATATGGTGTTGTTGTTGATTATGTGATGTATAGAACATTAGAGAATAATTGATTTACTCACTCTAACAGAGTGAGTAAAAAAAAATATTCTCGTTTGGGATCTACATATTTGTGCTGGTGTTTAGTGAAGTAAATACGGTTTTATGTCGGGTCTGCTATTGTTGAAGTGAACTTTAAAATAGTAGTCGCCGTTTTTTAAGGACATAACCAGATTTAGATCTTAAGAAATGTTAAAACAACGTGCATTTTAAAATGTTAGTGTTTAGAATATTAAACACGTTTATTGACGATGCTTCATTTTAAAATGATAAAATTTGTTTAAAATATTATGCACGTTTATTACGGATGCTTCATTTTAACATGTTTAAAATTGTTGTAATATTATTAGTAATTATGACGGTCTTAATACATCTATAACTGGCGATGATACAGACGAAGTTTGAACATTAGGTATAAAGGGAAATGGTGAACTCCCATCATTGGTGACAATATACGTTTTAAAAGTAAGTTACTCGTTTGTAAATTTTTTTACCATAGACTTATCATGGAAGGTAACTCGTTGGCTAACTCCCAGCTTTGTGGCTTACATACTTCGTAAAGGGACGTAACTCGTTGGCGAATTACCTATGTAATTTGATTTTTTAATTGTAGTATTTTATATGATTGTCTTATGTCATTAAATTTTTGCGCTCGTAGACGGGTAATAAATAGCGTCAATTCATATTCAATAATTCTAATTGAAGTTTGCGTATAATGCTATTCATTAAATATTAGTCTTAACCAAGGCATGACAGTTTTATGTCAATCCTTAATTAATCCTTGATGTGGTTAAACACATTTATTGAAGATGTTTCATTGTAACATTATTTATAATATTATATAACAGTTTGTTTGGAAATTGTTGAAAAAATGATAATTTAATTTTCACAGCTCATCATTAGTGCAACTGTACTAGCTGGGGCTATGAATTACCTTAATGATGAGCTGTGACAATTAAATTATCATTTTTTTCAACAATTTCCAGGACAAATCGTTATTATATTGTTACAAACAGATGAATATTGATAATAACAGGAGACAATTGTTGAAAAAAATGAATTTTGTTAGAAAAGTAATAAAATGTGGTACCTGCTATGTTGTCTAATCCGGGTGTCAAAATAAAGCATTTTCCACTGAAATAAATCCAAAACAATTAATTACAATATCCAGTTCAATGTTCCATCTAGGGCCAACCAGTGTTACTTTTTCAAAATAACTTTTTAAACATTGACTATTATGAATTTCAAAACACTGCACAAATACCATCACACAAGATTTACATTGTTATACATGTAGAGATTAAACTGTCCTACAGGTAAACTCAAGTGGGCATGATTTGCATGCTTTTTGCACGGGTGAGTGACCTCATGGGACAAAGGATGATGTGTTTGGATTTTGATTTATAAGAGCAATATTTTCAAGTTATTTTGAAAAAGTAACACTGGTTGACCCTAGATGGAACATTTAACTGGATATTGTAATTAATTATTTTTTATATATTTGAGCGGAAAGTGCTTTATTTTGACACCCGGATTAGACAACATAGCAGGTACCACATTTTATTACTTTTCTAACAAAATTCATTTTTTTAACAATTGTCCGCTGTTATTATCAATATTCATCTGTTTGTAACAATATAATAACAGTTTGTCTGGAAATTGTTGAAAAAATGATAATTTAATTTTCACAGCTCATCATTAGTGCAACTGTACTAACTGGGGGTATGAAATACCTTAACTATGTTATTGACTATGAAAAAACTTCACTATTTTAACGTGCTATTTAATCGCTTCTTCTCCAGAGGTGGATGATATACTTGGGTGACTCCGCCACACATTAGCACGAAATAGGTCAACGAACTTCTTTATAAGGTCATTAATATAATAAGTTTGATGAATGGAATGGTGACAAAAAACATTTAATCATTTTCATCAGTCAGCATTTATCTTTTATGAAAAGAGTTCTGGTGTAACCTCTAACGAATGTTGAAGATATCAAAGGACTGGCACTGACTTATTAATGAACAATTTTTTTTGAGTTTTGTCAGAGTAAGTTTATGTAATGATAAATTGAAAAGGTACTCGACGGGATTGAGGGAAGCTTCTGAAAGATTGCGGAGGCCGCAATCAAAGTGATAGTTCAGACCCTCTGAGGGATTGAAGATGCACCTAAGAGTGATAATGCAGGTCCTCGGAGGGATTAAGCAGGCCCCTCAAAAGGATAGTGCAGGCCCTCAAAGGGATTAAGCAGGCCCCTCACAGTTATAAAGCAGGTCCTCGAAGGGATTCACGAGGCCCCTCAGAGTGATAGAGGGAGTTCTAAAGCTACGGATAGGGCAGATGAGGCCAGGTTCCTTCTCTATAAATACAGAATTATGAGGAATTGCTTATTCGCGGATAAGGAGGCGAAATGTTCACATGTCAAATTTGTGCGAAAACCTTTACTAGACGGGATAACATGTTGCGACATAAGAAAAATATGCACACCGGAGGTGAATCGGACAGTGAGAATCATTCGGATACAACGGAGGACGAAGGCGAAATGGAGTCGGATAAAGACAGCGATATGGAGAGTTAGACCGACTCCTCACATAAGGAGTATGAAGACCCATGGGAACAAGTTATGGATGTCTCTTTTAATAAGCGGCAGGAGAAGTTCGAAGAAAAATTGCAAAGTTACATGGAATCTAAGGGTGTGACAGAAGACGTTGCTGGGAGACGTGTTTATCTCGGACAAGATATTGCTAATTTGGTGTAGATATGGAAATCAATGGGCAATAACTTCAGGATAACTAAATTGATCTGACAACTAATTAAACCTAGACAATATTCTGACCAAGTTATGTGAATATTTGATTATGATTATTATAGATATTTATGGCGGACCATGCTAATTTACTCGAATAATCGAAATAAAGGGGTCATAGAAAGAGCTACTGAAATCATTTGCCTGCGTGGCCTAAGCGGAAAAACGCATCGGTATAGCTCAAGAGCAAATATGGCTTTTGGAGTCATTGATCGTATTAAAGAAATTCATCGTAGTGCTAAGCCTAGCTAGTTGTAAGTCGACATTTTACATGAAATGGCAATGATAAAGTTCGACGTATTCCGCACGTATTCCCACTAATCGCCCCTTCTCCGGAGGAGGAGGATATACTTGAGTGACCCCGCCACACTTAAGCAAGAAATAGGTCAACGAACTTCTTTATAAGGTCATTAGTATAATATGTTTGATAAATGGAATGGTGACAATAATTTTTTTTTATTTTTTTATGAAAAAAGTTCTGGTGTAACCTGTTACGAATGTTGACGACATCAAAGGACTGGCGCTTTTTGAGTTTTGTCAGAGGAAGTTTTTGTAATGATAAATTGAAAAGGTACTCGGCGGGATTGAGGGAAGCTTCTTTTTTATTAAGTGTTTTAGTTATATGGTAATGTGGGTCAATGCCCTTCTGAAAGATTCGACTAATAAAGCAATTAAAAAAACGGCATCTGATCTAAAAGTGATTGATGACTACGACAGCGAAGAGGCATGGAAGTACGCGATCAGCAGCAGAAAATACTTGTTTGAAAAGATCCTGAAAAGATAGGATCCTCCGGAAATGACGAAACAATTATCAGTCAGACAGAGGGAAGAAGGGGGAGATGCTGACGGTCCTGTGCAACGGGTCGAGCGATGGGTAAACAGCGAACTAGAAAGAATACGAAACAAGCCAGCAATTAGCATTATTGAACCACCTTATTAAAAATAAAATAACTGACATTAGAAATTAGATTGACAAATATGGATGCTACTTGCTACCTTTCACAAGATGTTACCATTATCGAGCGTTTGTTTTGTTACATTTTACTTACATTAAAATTGATAATGGATCATTCCAATAGCTCTTATTGCAGCGACATTAGAGGATGATCCTCCCTTTAATCTGCTCTGCCCGAGGAGAACTCCGATATAGTGCAGGAGGTCCTCCTTTAACCATGTAAACGCTAGAAATCGTGAGTGCTTATGTAAATACCCAAACCCTCATCCTGTTATATAAAGTCAGCGTTTGCGAACGGCGAACATCTTATGATGGTCCAAATAAATTGCGCCACTTCTGCGACATTTCCGGAATAGCTCGCAGTTTTTTAATATTCGGTGCCAAACTCGACTCCCAGCCATATTTTAAAACGGACTTTAGAAAATGTTTACTTCTGCTAAATAACACAAAAATTATTGACTTAGCCTAATGTTTACATTTTACGCTTCTACGATTTCAAGATATTTAACATCAGGTGTAGGACACGCGGACCGTAACAAGTCAAGGATGAAAGTAGACAGTGCTGAATGTTTAAGTACATTTTCTATAGCCTCTTAATTGAAAGGATTGATTAAAAAACGAATTGTATGTCAAATTAAGATCAGAGTACATGAATATTTTACAAACTTTCAACGTGAAAGGTGTTCATGCCAAACAGAATGATAAAATTGAATATATATGTGATATTACTTCGTTACGAAACGCGGGACAGACAATAAACAAACAGTCTAAACAAATTGTTTAATGACGCAGGATTTCACTTTTAAGTGCCTTTTCGTGTTATGAATATATTGTTTTCATTTCTGAAATTTTCTATAAATTTCGTAGAATTTCGGTTTGAAAATCTCGGAAGGGCAGCTATAGCTCAACGTGGATCATATCGTTTTAAGTTAGCATTTCCTTTTTTATCGAAGGTGGATTTCAATTTAAGGGTTTAAAGGTATGTCCTTGTTATTATGTGTGTTTTTTATACATGTAGCCTTTAAAATCGCTCCCGGGCTTTCGTCAGTCCCCCATTAGGGGCCCTCTCAATCGGTTTGAGGAGCCTCCTCAAACCCTCAGAGGCTTTCCTCAATCCCTGCGAGCACATTCTCGATGTATTTATCATCCGTCTGACGCGTGTCTTAATCGCTCCCGTGCTTTCGTCAGTCCCCCTCAGAGACCCTCTAAATCGGTTTGAGGTGCCCCCTCAATCCCTCAGAGGCTTTCCTCAAATCCCTGCGAGTACATTCTCGATGTATTTATCATCTGTCTGATTGCTAAAGCGCGTGTCTTTAGCAAAATATGTTAACGATTGCAATAGATAATATCTGTTCTTACAGCCATTCCAATTGCTCTAGAATAACTCTGGTGCTTTTTCCCCAATCCCTCGAAGGACCTGCACTTTCCTTTTAGGGGCCTCCTTAATCCCTCCGAGGGCCTGCATTTTCACTCTGAGGGGCCTCCTCAATCCCTCCCAGGACTTGCTCTATCACTCTGAGGGGCATCGTGAATCCCTTCGAGGACCTGCTTTTTCAATGTGAGGTGCCTCCTCAATCCCTCCGAAGGTCAGAACTATCACTTTGATGAGCCTCCTCAATCCCTCAGAAGCTTCCCTCAATCCCGCCGAGTACCTTTTCAAATTACCATTACAAAAACTTACTCTGACAAAACTAAAAAAATCTTTCATTAATAAGTCAGCGCCAGTCCTTTGATGTCGAGAACATTCGTAAAAGGTTACACCAGAACTCTTTTCATTAAAACTAAAGTTGACAGATGAAAATGATTAAATGTTTTTGTCACCATTTTGCTTAAGTGTGGCTGGGTCACCCAAGTATATCCTAAGGGGCGATTAGTGGGAAGTTATTACTACTCGTGCGGAATACGTCGAACTTTATCATTGCCATTTCATGTAAAATGTCGACTTACAACTAGCTAGGCTTAGCATTACGATGAATTTCAGTAGCTCTTTCTATGACCCCTTTATTTCGATTATTCGAGTAAATTAGCATAGTCCGCAATAAATATCTTTAAAAATCATAATCAAATATTCACATTACTTGGTCAGAATATTGGCAAGGATTAATAAGTTGTCGGATCAATTTAGTTATCCTGAGGTAATTGCCCTTTGATTTCCAAATCTACACGAAATTAGCAATATTTTGTCCGAGATCGACGTACATTATTATAAGTTATGTAAATTTAAAGCAACATTTTAAGTGTTCACTAACGGTCTTAGAAGACGACAGACAAATATTTCCTACTTTTGCACATGGTATGTTTAAGACGTTGCACGTGAAACAAAAGATGCAAACTGGTCTATAATTGGCTAGGCTACGCTTAATACTTCGATGGATTAAGATGATAAGGCCAGTGACTTCAAAAATCAGATGTGCTCTTATAACGATACCGATGCATTGTTCCAAATCGACTAGGGAGCCACATGGTTTCAGTGGCGTTTTATATGACCCCTTTTCCTGGTGTTTGAGTAAGTTAGCAATAAATGTCCGCAATAAATATTTAAAAAAAATAATAATCATTTATATTCTTTAACATGGTCAGAATATTGGCTAGGTTAAATAAGTTTTCAGACCGTGTAAGTAATTCTAAAGTTATTGTAGATTGCCAAATCTACACCAAATTAGATATAGCATTAGCGGTATGTTTTAGAGGTTACACGCGAAACAAAACATGCAAACCTAAGATGAAGATTTTATACGGATTGACCATTAATAAAATACTTGAATTTTTCAGAATAAACGCATAAATAGTTTTTAAAATCAGAGCTTACTTTCAACACATGCTATACCATTTGTGGAATCGTTATAAGTTCCAGAATCAAGACACCGTACGAACAAAGGTCCTGATATGTGAAATCCCCTGTTGCAGGAAAAGTGAAGGACAGTTCCAATTGTATTCTTCTGGCCATCGGTGTTACCTGTACTTCCTACTATCAACACTTGTCCGTTTTGTAAGGAAGGTATTACTTGACAGGCATCTGGAAACAAATATATATGTGAACATTGCCGCATTATATATTTTCATTAACTGCAATGAACTCTGATTTTCTACTCGTTAAGGTAAGACCTGTGTAATGAATACCTTTATCCAGAAGAGTATCCAAGGGAGGTAACAATAGTAGTAAATTAGGGTAGATTTCTGTAATGCAAGAGGACTGGCGGGTTTTTTTGTAAGCCTATAGCTTAAATAATTGGCATATTTCTTTTTTTTTCCTGTGTAATTCTGTCATTGAATATAAAATTCTCATGATTTAAACTAAAAATAGCAAAATAATCAAGATTAAAGGGGTTTTCGCTATCAGAATAGTGTTTATTCAAGTCATCAATTTGAAAATTTCTAAAACTGGACGGTAAACTTCTCTGAAATTTTGTTTAAATTTTGTTTAAGGTATATAGTTAAAAAATAGTAAAGTTTGGTATATTGAACCAATCAGGATTTTGCACAATTTTCATTAATTTAGTCTCGTGAAATATAAAAAATGCATTTTTAAAAACTTATTCGGTAAAAAAATGTCATTTAAAGATAAATTCTGTATTTATATATTGTATCTTAAATTGGTTTAGTAAAATATAACATATTTTGGATAAACTGTAAAAAAATTAAGGTTGAATTTATCAATAACAAAAAATTTTATCACCGATTAAAGAATTTGGATACTTTCACGTTTTTCTCACTTTTTTTAAATAAAAAAGGCTAAAAATCTCAAAAACTACACGGTGAAAATCATTAAAATTTTGCATACAAGTCAGTGGTATGAAGCAGTTGATGAAAATATAATCAGATGTTGGATTCTTAAAAGTGCCTATTACACAGGTCTTACCTTAAACGTTCAAACTGAAAATATACGGGTGGATAGACACATTACCGAAATAATTTGGACGAAGATGTGTACAAACGAGAACCTTCATAATTCTGTGTCCTTAACGACTAAGTCAATTTATAATAAAAAGTAACGAATTAACGTGTATTAAAAAGTGAAATATGCATATCAGGAATTGTCACATTCTGAAGACAAAAAGAAGAGTGAAAGAGAGACAATGTGTTTTAAAATGACGAATTTCAAAACAGACACCACAGACAATTAACGAAAATGTGCAACCAATGGGGTTAACGCTTTGAAAAAATTTGCCACTGGGGATTAAAGCCAGGTTCTAGGGTGCACCAACCTCACCCTTGACCCAATAGGTTATCCAATGAAGGTCAGGAAAAGAACAATGAACACGGGATTTTCTTTTGATATTACCATTAGTCCTTATCCAGTGTGACCTCGATTTTCGTTTTCGTATTTCAAGCAAATCAGAAATGTCAAAATCAGGTATTTTTTTAAACGTATTGGTTAAAAAATATATTGTTGCATCAGTAATTATATATCTCTCTTGTATTTTTGAATATCGCATCAAGATTGTAACTGTGTCTTGTATTACTTTTGAAACAAGATATTTCACAGCCAGTGTTTAATGGAGGTTTAATTGTAAATTAAAGGTAATGTTAAATCCTCCCGGTTTTCCGTAAAAACCATCTGTAATTTAAAAAAAGGGTTTCCAACATGATATTCTGAAGCGCTCTGCAGGCCTGGGATTACCCATCTACAATTGATCATTATGCTTACCTATTTGGTTGCACGACGGTGGCAAGGTTGAAGAGTTTATGAAGGTTTATAGGGAAATATTTTTTTAGAAGCTCGATTTGTTTCTTTTATCCCTAAAATCGTGTTCTTCCTGATTTGACTCCAGGTGCTCTAGTCTCGGTAAGATCAATGAGTACACGCCCCTATGGCTTTTCAATGCTATAAGTTTCTTATGTTTTATATTTTTGTGAGCTTTTGGATGCATCATTTTTGAGCTGATGGGTGGGTTTGAGTTATTTCACCAAGACAACTTGTACTTGTTTTGTGATATGAGAACCTGTTGGGGCAAGTGTGAGGTTGGTGCACCCTAGAACCTGGTTTAAACCCCCAGTGGAAATTTGTTTTGCCACTGACCGTTACAAGTCGGTAACCCCAAGGGTTCTCTTTTTCGTTGATTGTTTGTAGCGTCTTATTTGAATTGACATACTTATAACAAACATGCTCTCTCTTCTTAGGCATATGCATTTCTATTAAATCCCATTAATACTGATATCGTGCAACGAATGCGCAGCTATGCAAAAGAAGTTTCAAATTTATTTTATTAATATTCTAATATCATAAGCGGGTAAAGGGACAATTGAAACAAATACAATAACAAAAGAATTGTATCTCACATTCCGAGCATACAAACTTTCTCGTGTCGTTATAGAATCCGGTCTCTAAACACTGAATAAAGGTAGGTCCGGATGCGTGGAAAAAACCTTCATTGCAGGCGAACTTAAGGATTGTTCCTACTGTGTTCTTACTCAGGCTCCAATCTGTTTTGCCTGTGTTTTCAACAACAGTTACTCTGCTGTTTGGAGCATTTACAACTGGGCAAAGTGCTGTAATTAAACGTAGAGAATTGATTTGAAAATTCTACCTAATATTGTATTATAATACTTTTCATTAAAAATAGCTCAAAAATAAACAGTTTCATAGATAGAAACATTTTCGGGAAATTTATCATTTTATTTAGCTTAAACTTTCGTTGAGTACAGATCAAAAATCAAATAAAAATAAAAGTATTTTATGCGAATATTACTTATGTGTATTAGTTTATGTTTATTACCCTTTTAATTTTCCTAACGAATGGAGTTTAGTAACAATTTACATCTTTTATATAATAAAAACAACAAAAAAGACAATGTGATACAAAGTATCACCAATAAGAAAAAGACATTCTCAGACAAAGAAATGTAAATGATTAAATAGGAAGAAAAAACACTTTCCTAAACGGACGAAAATAAGATGAGCATAAAGAAATCAAACAAACAAAACTATATGTTGAACTATTTTGCTTAAGTTCGAGATTTGGGTTTTAGCAGTAAGAATCTGGTTGAGTCCCTGATCTTGGAATGGAACTGAAAATACCGCTTTAAACATTTCATGTTCACCATCATATGCACAACGTCGTTATGGATGGATCAAAATTATTTAAGGATGTAAATATTGCACTGCGCTAATTCCGGGGTTCGGCAGCGTGAGGAGTACTATCCTTTTCGATCACTGCCCAAGAAAAGCCTCAGTCATACTGAGCCTGTAATATTTTCATTTTTGTCATGTTCAGTGGCTTTCAAGTTCACGCTAGCGCTGTTTCCCCGTACATTTAATTAGTACTGTTATCAGTGACATCCTTCAAAGGTCGATGTGCGATAGTTTTCAATACCCACAAGGATATAATGTTTTTTAATTTTTGCATTTGGCGTTGTTTGTGATATGAAGGATTTATACTCTTAGATCCTCAGTCAAAATTCTATTTTGTTCAGTTCCGCTCGTTGTTTCCAATATTTCGATATATTTCATCCTCTGAGAAATATACTATTCCTATAGACATAGAATAATAAGTTATAACATAAAATATTGTTTACTTTGAATGTCTTCATATAAATTCATATTGAAACAATAGATTTTCCTTTGAAATAATTTAAATGATAGCGCCTCTAACTTGTAAGCTGGGAGCGAACCCGCACCGTCCCGGCGTGAGCGCCTAGCCCTGCAATTCCGGCGACGCAACCAACTGAGCTAGCCGGGACAACCGCAAATTGTTAATCGGATAGCCCTGATAAACGTAACCAACACTGCATGACATCGGTAACGGGTTATTTTACTGATAACAGTACTGACTATGTACGGGTAGACTTTTTACGGCCGCCACACTGCACAAAGGTTAATTTTAAATGATAGAGCCTCTAGCTTGGAGCGAACCCGCACCGTCTCAGCGACAGTGCCCAACCCTGCAATTCCGGCGAATTGAGTGAAATATGCTTATAAGGAATGGCCACATCAGCCGACACACAGCAGTTAACATTTGAATAGTAATTTACAACGGCTCTTTTATCAGTAACCATAAAACCCTCAGTGGCACGTACAAATCTCAGTTATGTTGCATTTTGACAATGATAGTTTTGTTATCTTAAGCGGGATAAAGGTTGCCTATATGCACATGTTATAAAAGTCTGTGGTATTTGAAGATTTTGACAGAAAATAACTAAATAATTACTGGTAACAATTTCGATAATAACCTTCATGTGAGTGGTAATATTGTATGGTACTTTACAGTTTTAACATGTATATTTTATGTATACAGTAAGAAATGGGCCAAATTATATAACTTTAACAATTTCTTGTTTTTAGTTTTCTGACAGCAATTGTGGTGAAATCATTATTCATAAATTGTCAACATTTCACTATCTACCGAAGGCGTTATGCCTTCTCCGTTCTCATTCTGGTGTTTAAAAGCCAAAATTAATGTTCAAAAAAAGCACTCAGTAGAATTAAAATATTATATCTTGAAAATAATGTGTGTCTTTTGAATTAATGTTAGATTCGGTACCTCTATTTATAAACAAGTAATAGGCATCCCAATGGGTACTAATTGTGCACCCCTTCCACTGAGCATCAAGATGATATAATTACAGCTTTTGACAACACATCGAGGTACCTTGATGATTTATTAAATATAGACAATAACCATTTTCCATTACTGGTTAATAAGATTTATCCTAAAGAACTACAACTTAATAAAGCGAACACTTCAGAAAAGCAAGCAAACTTTCTCGATCAAAATCTGTCCATTGAAAATGGTTATGTCACAACTAAAATTTATGATAAAAGAGATGATTTTAATTTTAATATAGTAAATTTTCCGTTTTTAGACGGCGATGTTCCCCGTGCAACATCTTATGGGGTTTATATCTCACAGCTTGTTCGCTTTTGAAGAGCTTGCAACGATGTTAATGATTTCAATGAACGTAATCTTTGCATTACATAAAAACTTTTAAAACAAGGTTATCGGTATCACAAATTAAGGAAATCCTTTTGCAAGTTTTATCGCCGATACCCAGATTCAATTCATAAATACAGATGCAGTTTAAAATCACTTTTGCAACAAGGTATTTCACAGCCAGTTTTTATGGAGATTTAATTTATAAACTTATAAAGATAAAAGGCAGTGTTAATTTCTCCCGGTTATTCGTAAAAACCATCTGTAAATTTAAAAAGAAAGGTTACCAACATGATATTTTACAGCGCTCTGCAGGCCTGGTGATTAACCCTTCTACAGTTGATCATTATGCTTACCTCTTTGGTTGCACGACGGTGGCAGGGATTTAAGAGTTTATGAAGGTTAATGGGGAAATCTTTTCTTAAAAGAACCTAGAAGCTCGATTTGTTTCTTTTATCCCTGTCATCGTGCTTTTGCTGATTTTACTCCAGGAGCTCTGGTCTCGGTAAGATCATTGAGTACCCGCCCCTTCGGCTTTGCAATGCTCTTAACTTCTTACGTTTTATATGTTTGTGTGCTTTTGCATGCAACATTGTTAAGCCGATAAGTGGGTTGGAGTTTTTTTCACCAAGACAACTTGTACTTGTTTTGAGATATGAGAACCTGTTGGGGCAAGTGTGAGGTTGGTGCACCCTAGAACCTGGTTTAAACCCCCAGTGGCAATTTCATTTGCCACTGACCGTTCCAAGGCGGTAACCCCTCGGGTTCTCATTTTTGTTTATTGTTAGTGGTGTCTTTTTTGAAACTGATCATTTTGTTAACCATGCTCTCTCCCCTCTCTTCTTATTGACTGTGTGGGGAGGCTGTTTTTTCTGAATGTAGCAATTCCTGGTATGCATATTTCACCTTTTTTTGCATCGCATGACACTAATCACAAAGTAAAGCCGTTCCTGTACTATTTATAACAAGTCACTCTTTTCTTAGCAGTAACCCATTAGTGTCAAGATTCAGCTCCAGAATTCAGCTTCAAGGTCAGGCTGAAGACTCCACTCCAAGACTCCACTCAATACTGTATATTATGCCTTAATTTATTTTGTATTTGTAAATAATTTTGAGATCAAAGGTAACGGTATTTGTTTGACTATGTTGGATTTCAGAAATATCTCGATATTTAATTATTTTATAACCTTATATAAGGGTGTGGACTATTAATAAAGTCTTATTTGTAAACGTAATATTCATATCTCAAAGGTGTAGTAAGCTCCGAATGCATTCCGGACAATCAATATTTACATAAATTTTGTTCGAAATAACAATCACTTTGATTTAAAATAAGGGAGATGTTAAGAATTGTTCATCTTGTACGATGGTTTGTTCATCCTCAGATATATTCTTCACAAAAAGTATGCAACACAAACATGAATTTCAATGTCCGCATGAGTACCGGTATACGTAACTCTATTAATCGATCTCATGATTAATTGTGTTTATGCATATAACTAGTATACATTTTATTGGTAATCTTTAATTAATGACTTGCAATTTTGATTTTAAACCAATAAAATAAAATAAATTAGTTATTGGAAAGGAACACTCTAATGTCGTTTTAGGGACAACTCCATTGTACTTGTGCTGCCGAGCACAGCGCAACGATGCTTTATCTATGCTTCAATATTGATCTCCATATCAACTATTAATTTCTTTCAGAACTTGTATCAAAATTGGGTGCAATGTTGTTGATAAAACGTTTTGCCCAACAATAGAGATATTAACGGACTCCATCACCATAGCCTAATTTTTATTTTGATCATGTCAGACTTATATGCGCTTTGGTCCAGATGACTTGTTTTGCTGAGTGTTCTATCTTTTTTGTATTTTATATTCGAGATTTTACACCCGATGTTTGTTTCTTGTCTGGAATCATTTTTCAGGATTTTTTTTTAGAAAAAAGTAATATATGCATATCGGGAATCGCCTCACTCACAAAACACAGAGCAATTGTTAAGTGGTTTTTCTCGTGTTAAACAAGTTTAAATGCGTGTTGTGCATGATGCAAAAACATAATAAGTAGATAGCATGATCACCAGCCGCCCCACCATTTGCCAAACCTTACTAATACTGTAATACACTCCTTTTTTAAAAAAAAGATGTAAAGTCACTGATATTATTCCATTCTATCGTAATTCGCGAAAATTCACCTTCAAAATAATTTAAGTTCTAAAATATTTTATATTCCATTAACGTATTTTTCCTTCGATTCATCGCCTCAGTTAGACTTCCAAAATCCCGACTAATTTTGAAAAACGCGTTTTGATTGATCAAGCGGATGACTCTAAATTCAAACTTTTTAACACATTCTGTGAGTTGTATTAATTTATTTCGTTTGAAGAATAACTGATTATCGCGCCAACATCATTAATGAACATAAAATTTTCCCAGCAAAGAAAAACCAAAAAATAATGCATATCAGGAAATGCCAATATCTGAAAAAAAAACTCTCCACGTGGCCAAAAAGCAGTCTAATGAGCCAAGAAATTAAGGGAATAGGACATACAGTACAAGACTGAAAACAGATGAAACCTAAACGAGGTGTGTGAAGTTGGCTATGACATCGAAGATCGAAGATCGAAATTCAATATCGAGCTGAATATCGAGCCAGCTCTGGGATCGAAATTCAAATAAAAGTTAATTTCGAGCTGGGATGAATATCGAGCCAGCTCTGAGATTGATATTCTAACAAAACCCTGCGAATATCGAGCTGGAGTGAATATCGAGCCAGCACTGAGATCGAAATTCAGATAAAAGTGAATTTCGAGCTGGGATGAATATCGAGCCAGCTCTGAGATCGATATTCAAACAAAACCCTGCGAATATCGTGCTGGGGTGAATATCGAGCCAGCTCTGAGATCGAAATTCAGATAAAAGTGAATTTCGAGCCGGGATGAATATCGAGCCAGCTCTGAGATCGATATTCAAACAAAACCCTGCGAATATCGAGCTGGGGTGAATATCGAGCCAGCACTGAGTTCGAAGTTCAGATGAAAGTGAGGGTTAGCTAACCCTTACCCTAACCCATTCGCAGGGTTTTGTCTGAATATTGATCTCAGAGCTGGCTCGATATTCATCCCTGCTCGAAATTCACTTTTATCTGATTTTCGATCTCAGAGCTGGCTCGATATTCACCCCAGCTCGATATTCGTAGGGTTTTGTTTAAATATCGATCTCAGAGCTGGCTCGATATTCATCCCAGCTCGAAATTCACTTTTATCTGAATTTCGATCTCAGAGCTAGCGCGATATTCACCCCAGCTCGATATTCGCAGGGTTTTGTTTGAATATCGATCTCAGAGCTGGCTCGATATTCATCCAAGCTCGAAATTCACTTTTATCTGAATTTCGATCTCAGAGCTGGCTCGATATTCACCCCAGCTCGATATTCGCAGGATTTTGTTTGAATTTCGATCTCAGAGCTGGCTCGATATTCATCCCGGCTCGAAATTCACTTTTATCTGAATTTCGATCTCAGAGCTGGCTCGATATTCACCCCAGCTCGATATTCGCAGGGTTTTGTTAGAATATCAATCTCAGAGCTGGCTCGATATTCATCCCAGCTCGAAATTCACTGTTATCTGAATTTCGATCTAAGAGCTGGCTCGATATTCACCACAGCTCGATATTTGCAATGTTTTGTTTGAATTTAGATCTCAGAGCTCGCTCGATATTCATCCCAGCTCGAAATCCACTTTTATCTGAATTTCGATCTCAGAGCTGGCTCGATATTCACCCCAGCTCGATATTCGCAGGGTTTTGTTTGAATATCGATCTCAGAGCTGGCTCGATATTCATCCCAGCTCGAAATTCACTGTTATCTGAATTTCGATCTAAGAGCTGGCTCGATATTCACCACAGCTCGATATTTGCAATGTTTTGTTTGAATTTAGATCTCAGAGCTCGCTCGATATTCATCCCAGCTCGAAATCCACTTTTATCTGAATTTCGATCTCAGAGCTGGCTCGATATTCACCCCAGCTCGATATTCGCAGGGTTTTGTTTGAATATCGATCTCAGAGCTGGCTTGATATTCATCCCTGCTCGAAATTCACTTTTATCTGTATTTCGATCTCAGAGCTGGCTCGATATTCACCCCAGCTCGATATTCGCAGGGTTTTGTTTGAATTTCGATCTCAGAGCTGGCTCGATATTCATCCCAGCTCGAAATTCACTTTTATCTGAATTTCGATCTCAGAGCTGGCTCGATATTCACCCCAGCTCGATATTCGCAGGGTTTTGTTTGAATATCGATCTCAGAGCTGGCTCGATATTCATCCCAGCTCGAAATTCACTTTTATCTGAATTTCGATCTCAGAGCTGGCTCGATATTCACCCCAGCTCGATATTCGCAGGGTTTTGTTTGAATTTCGATCTCAGAGCTGGCTCGATATTCATTCCAGCTCGAAATTCACTTTTATCTGAATTTCGTTCTCAGAGCTGGCTCGATATTCACCCCAGCTCGATATTCGCAGGGTTTCGTTTGAATATCGATCTCAGAGCTGGCTCGATATTCATCCCAGCTCGAAATAAACGTTTATTTGAATTTCGATCTCAGAGCTGGCTCGATATTGAATTTCGATCTTCGATCTTCAATGTCATAGCCAACTTCACACACCTTGAAAAACGACGAATTAAAGGAGAAAGTCGCATCTGAAGGGTTTATTAAACGTTTTTCTAGGAAAGAATGACAATAACACAATTATTTGTTTTCAAATTTAATAAAATAAAATGAAAAAAAATGAATATTGTTCCGTTATCGATTTTTGTTTATGTTACAATGGCAGCCGGAAAGTAGTTCCGTCGACAAGAAAGCAGTCATTGGTTGTGTCTATAAAGGGGGCGGAGTTAAGTGAAGTTTTCCTCGGATTTTTGGGGGGTAAAATTACCACGGATTAATCGATTTGCGAAACAAATATCACCTAGCAGGTATAGCTTTAGCATTATGGTGTATTATAAGAAATGAGTTTATAAGAGAATCAATTTCAAGTTTAAAATCGCAAACACAAATATCAATTGTATATGATGTTCTTACACATGTGTAGACAATCAGATTTGATTTACGTATTGGATACCATTCCTGTCTTAGACAATAACGTTTTATTCCATGTTGATTTCATGTATGATACGATTTTACTCTTCCGGTCTGCACTGTTAAAATACATTTACGCCAATTAACATCAGCTGTATATATTAAGTTTTGATCTTTATTAATTGAAATTGCCCGGGAAAACTTTTGCACATTAAATCTTTCGACCAATCAAAGCGGTCTTACCAAAACATTTTGGGAATGGGGTCCTACCGATATACAGAGTTATCTCAATATTCTGTCCTAAGTTACCTCCCTTTGTAACGCGCACCTGTCACTGGGTAGTTCCGGTCTGAGATTGACATTAAAACAGACATGCAGTAGTCATCCGTGGTCCTTTCAAATACGTTTTAATAGGGTCTGGTTGTTCAGAGATCAGCATAATGCATAAAAACGTTTGATTATTATCATTGAATGGAAAAAATAGATAGTTTTATAGTGCAGCGCATAATATTTAAATTTTCTCTTTTACCCATTTTTATACGTTTGCGAGGTATGTGTTTAACATCGTTATGTTCGACCCCTTCGGTAATAAAGAGTGAAAATACGCATTTCTTATGCTCAAAAATGGCAGATTTGAGGGAAAGAAAAGTAAGAAACCGTTTACGAAAAAAGGTAGACTAGTACAATTTATAACACATGATGTAAAATAAAGTTTGACTTCCGCCAATGAAACGCCCGTTCGCTTTTATACATGTTTTTTCAAGTCCATGCAACATTTTTGGCCAGGAATTTAATATTCTAAGATTATTTTAATAACTGAACCTTTTCCTACAAATTAAATTCACACCATTCCGTTCATAGATGTGTGCCATGTTCTAATTAACGTATTTTCTGGACGAATTATGGGTCATGTATTATGTTTATTATTAACTATTAATAGAGGATGTTTAATATGTACAATTAGTTTGACCCAAGAGAGAAAAGAGGGTTACTGAAAAAGTTCAGGAAAGATGTTGTTTTGGTAAATACATATTAAATACATGTTTTTTGTTACTTAGTATTCAAAGTTATTGTTTTAGAAATGAAATGTAATGTTATAAACGTTTTTATGGGTAGAAACCTTAGTTTTTGAAGTGAAATTGTTGAGTGAATTTGACGAGGTAGAAGAACTTTTTGAACATCCCTTTCATTAAGTTATGTTTGACTGCTCTCCCCTTTCAGTAAATTATGTTTGATTTCTCTCCCTTTGCATGTAAATATTGTATAGGAAGGATTCACAGGTAAAAATAGATTCACTGATAAGATTATTGACCTAAGCAACCTTGTTAGCTGTACAAATTTTTGTATGACTTGCATTCAGTTTACTAAAAATTAGCTTGTGTTGATGCATGATCTGAAACCAAAATCTTTATACCCACAAATGAACACAAGTTCAAAAAGTGGATAAGTGCATGTGGTCAGCTGTATTTCATTATTGACAAAGCAAAAAAAAATTAAAAGTGGACATGCAAATTCAGTTGATATTTTGTTGGAGGAAAAGGACCTACAGAAAGAAATCCATACCCTATTCGAGCCTCTTATATTCCGCTTTAGGTATAGAAAATTAAGTCAATCTTTTAGCTGTAGACATTTTTTGCATGGCAGAATAGTAATTTTCGGGGAGAAGAATTAATATAAGCTATCATCTGATAGCTTGTTTTCTCATCCTCTCAAATATACTTGTATTGTCTTGCTCTGTTATACATCGATGTATATGTATAATTTGAAATAAATACTATTTAAACCAATAGTAATTTTGAGGCATCTATATAACTTTTCTCTTTTGAATTATGGTACTATAAATTTGGAACCATTTGCCCTAATCAATTAATAATACATAATATCCTTCTCGTCCCCAGCATCAATACCTGCCTTGCATCTAAAACACAATTACAACAACAACAAAAACAATACATTTAATTTCCACATTTGATAAAATATACTAAATGACAATGAACAACAGGAAACAGATTGAACCAATTAATTGTCACATTTAGCAAAAAGTGTTTTTTTATTTTCGGGGTACAGTTTTTATTATGCAATAACTTTTTTATTATTAATAAATTTTCATAATTTTGGTATCTAAATTACTGCAATGCATTCGGTATTATGAAACTGTGAAAATGTTGATAATATGTATATTTCCTTGTCAAAATGCAATTATCCCCACCATCCTTTTTAATGTCCTTAAGTATATTAACATAATTACTGGCAAGAATACCTACATACATAATTAGCCATATTAATTTTACAATATCTTTAACTTAAATATACAGACAAGATTAGTCATGATACACCATAAAGATACTGAAACTGCACCTGTTTCTGACCACCTCCAGCTCAAGATTATATAATGCATGCTTTAACTGCTTGATATGAAAATACTATGAGAATTTCTATGAATCTTTTCAATTAATGCTTGCCTTTTCCCTGACAAATATAAACCTTGACACTTTTATCTAAGTTTCAGTTAAACATTTCAATGCTCAAGTTATGTCAGATGAGCGAAACTTACTTCAAGGTTCAAAATTTTCTGTTAAATTTACAGAAAATATCTTATCACAAGGAACCATTGTTTACACTGTGGATTGCATAAAACACCTTTTTACTTTGTATCATTTAATATTGCAACATCTATTTACATGTACGTCAGAAGTTCTCATGTCTATGTTTTGTGAAATCTAGTCTAACTAAATGTTTTTAATACATTGCTTAACTTATGCGGACAATATCCACTTCCCTCTAGCCAGGGATCTTTCATCCATGCTGATATTCTTGAAGATATCATAATCACATCATTGCCAGTCACATGTGATATTCAATAAAATTTACTACTTATATAACTACTTATACTTGATGTCTATTTCATATCATAGGTCAAACAACTATTCACTTCATATCTACAATCAATTCAATCCACAACTTGGCTCAAGGACATTACATCATTAGCATGAATGTCGTCCACATATAACACGTGTGTGTTATACTTTTCTTGTTTAATATACTGCTATTTATTCTCCAAAAGTTTCTTTCTTATTCTTATACAATTTAGAATATATTCAAACATGGTTTCGTAATGTTTTCACGTTTTGTTTTTCTCTTTATTTCAATTCTTTTTTATTTCATTTAGTTTTACAATCAATTTTAATTAATTTAATAAAGTTTATATATGTTTGGGTAAAACTTTACGGAATGTTATTTTATTAAATTAATATCGGAGCGCTTTAGGTTGCAAATATGAAATAATGAATGTCTCGGGTCTTAAACAACAGTGTGACAATTAATTAGAATATTTAATCTCAAGTCACTTTCCTAAAACAACACTTTTACCCCCAACAAGCAACGTTTTCGACCTCTTACAAATCTACAACTAAACTTCAAAGGGCCTTTATCACACCTCCAGCTGGTAAAACCCAGTCTTGCTAATTAGATTACGTAACCTGATCATAAAACACAAGGCCCTTTTCTTAATAAGCATTGTTTGCATGACTTAAAGGTGATTGGCTGAATACTTAAGTGAACGTTTTAAAAAGCTTAAAATTCGATGCCAGCCAATAAATAAATTTTCATAAAAGATACGTGCAGTTACGTAAATAGGTAAAGATGCATTTAGTTATTAACTTAAAATGATGGTTATTCCTTATATGCCTGTTTCACTTTTTTTGTTAATTTGACAATGCATTTTAACGTCAAAAGCACTTTGAAACTTTTTATCTACACTTTTAACGCTACGCTTTATTACCACTTCTAAACCGGAACTACCCAATCAGCAAGGGAAGCCACTCTCAATGGGAGGTAACTCTGGATATCGGTAGGCCCCCATTCCGAAAGTCGCGCTGAGATGATAAATCAAAAGAAAAAGAATATGTGTTACCAAGGCGACTTTCTGTGGCATTTAATGCGTCATTTGAGCTGTTGGAAATACTTTAAGTCTTAAGAATTTTTTGTTTAGATCTAAATATTTTGCCTTGAATCACACAGCTGTTAAGTTGGAAACCTTCATATTGTCGGTAAAACAGTCCCACAAACGGGAGTTGGGTTTGGAGCTGTTCGTTACCATGTTCAAAATATTTACATAGAATATGGTTTTATCTTTATTAAGTTTTTAGAGCTATTATTTTGAAGGTAAATGTTTGTATATTGTGATATAATGTAATTTTCAGTGACTTGACACCATTTTTAAAAGAAAACCAAAATGTATGAGTAATGGTTGGCATTGTGTGATATAGATCCAGTTCATCTTTGAAATTTACTCATTTAAAGTTATTTGGCACAGAAAACATACACAGATTTACTTAGGGTTTTATAATTTATAACATATACACAAACTTTACTGTACGTTTACACGTCGGATATACAAAAATACACAATTATTATTTATTTACCTTTTGCGCACTTTGGGATCGAACTGTTGTATATTCCAGACGGTAAGCACTGAATAAGACTAAGCCCAGTCAGTATATACCCAGCTTCACAATATAACTGTATAGTTGTTCCAGCAGTATTTTGGTAGTAGTCTCCAAGCCGATGGAAATTTTCTCCACTGTTGTTGTAAATAACGACGCCACCGTTTGGTAAATTTGAAATAGCGCTACAATATTCTACAAAAGCAAAATCCAAACATATACATTTTTAAAGAAAAGAGATCATAAGAATAAGACTCGAAATTTTGATTGGTCCATTCGGAGAATCACCTCACTTTTAACCAGTCGGATGCTTAAGGTTTGAACTGATCCCCAACAGCAGTTTTATTATCTTTGGTCTTTATTTCATTTGGAAAATATGATACGCGTGGCAATAAAAGCTAACTTAAATATTATACAGCCGATAAAGCATAAGAAGTTTAACTTTTTCTTTATAAATGTTTATTGACACAATTATGACATACAGTGAAAACATAAATGTCTTCTCGTTCAAACAGTTCTAGCCATATTTTGTGAGAATATTAAGCGATAAATCGGGTTTTTCAATCATTAATGCAGTCATGTTTTTGAAATCGAAAATAACAACATTCCCGCCCCGCCCCCATTCCCCAAAAGGGACAGTTCAAGTATGCCTTTATACTGCCGCTCACAATGATTGATATTACGCGTGATTTGAAATTACAATATTATCATTAAGGAAGTAATTAAAACTAATAACTGAATTAAAGCACTGGGATACTTTCGGTGAGGCCAAGATAACGTTTTATCTGATTTTTAACATGCTGTTACATGATTTAAACGCATCTCATTTTATTTTATTCGTTTATAAAGCAAAGACCACCCAATAATGTATCCTAATTTCGAATATCACGAATAAATAGAACGTGAATATCTTGAGCCTCTAGGACATATAAAAGAATCATGGGTACCTGAAAATACTTGCACCTCGCAGAAAAAGAGTGTCGATTCTCGTGCATACAGTTTTAGGCCAGGTACTTGAATACTTTCATTGAAATCAATTTTATATGGACTGTAAAATTTGCCTTGCTGAAGTATTGTCTGATAGATTGGCCTTTCGTCGTTGTCTGAACCAGCTGTTGCGAAAACCATTAATGGCAAGTAATCTTTAGAATTGTTTCCAACTAGAAATGAGAATAAGTGACGTTTTACAAATATCCACTTAAGAGACGAATATGCATTAATGCACAAGACCAAAAACAAAAAGAAATATTGTTTTACCTTTGCATCTGTAAGTCTTCCCATTTCTGAGTTTTCTAGTTTTTTCTTATGTTTCTAGGTAAACATTGCTCTGTGAATGTGAATAGATAAAGACTGGAACTGATAACGGTTTTCGTTTATTGTCTTTCCATTCTGTTAATAATGATCACAGATTCCACCAGTTTACATAGAAGACAATAAATTTCTGATAAAGCCAGTAAAAAATTGCTAAGTCCATGATTAAGACACAGGGACTTTGTACTGTAAAATAACCATAGTCCTTCAAGTACGCACTCAGTAATATGATGGTGTGTTCACGTTTTAAGATGTCCTGTTATCAGTCGTGTTTGGAAACAAAATACTTTGGTAATCGTGATAGTCGTTCTTCAATTCAGTATTGTAATTGTTTTATTTGTGGTCATGGTACATATCAATCAGAAATTGAGTCTTCAGAAGTCGGTGCTAGAGGGAGCAAGGGTTTTGCTTCACAAGACTCAATAAAAGTTATAAAAGGAACCGAATGACTTGTTTTGTAAAAAAAGGGTTAAACGAGTTTAATAAATGTGTTGCTAAGCGAGCTTCAAAATACAATAATTTGTAGATGGGTTTGTCAAAACGGGTAAATGAACGCTACTGATGTTGAGGTCAACAAGTCTAAGGTCAAATTCATGATTGCCTAAAATGCAAATATCTTGTTTGAACTTTAGTCAAATGTTCGGAAATGGTAAGTTGGCTGGTCTTTACAAAAGAAGACCCATGTTGAGGTCAACACGTCAAAGGCAAAGGTCATGGTGACTTTCGGTAACTACAGAATGTTTCGGTCTTAAAAACACTAAAAAAAAATAAATATTTATTAAATAATTATTTCATCATACATTTAATGTTTCAAACATTTACTGACCATAAATATTGTATTCTTTAACAAGTACAATTTGATTTTCACAAATTACAAAGCGTTCATAGTATTTTATCTTCCGGAGCCAATTCTCAGGTATGTGTAGGGAAGTTGTACAGCTAGATTTTAATTTTATGCAACTAGCCTCATGTGACAGAATTATCAATTACTTAAGGATTGAATCGATATTCGATGGTTTTCATATGGGTTGGGTTGTTTAAAGTGCGTGAAGCCCAAATGAAAATCATCAAATATCGATTCAATCCTTATATTTACACACATAAATACTCTCATTTATACAGAAATTATTAGAAGAATTCGTTATATAACGGCTTTTTCTTATGGCTGTTAGAATAGCCACGTTCACGACTAAGTGAATGACAGCACGCTTTTTCTCAACAACTCGTGGCAAAACGTGCGTGCTCGGCGATATCACACGTCAAAACATTGTGCAACGTCCAATAAACTGTGAACGGTTCTTCAGGAGCCACGACTTTTTAATTATTACGTCACACTGTTAAGCATTTAAGGATTGAATCGATATTCGATGATCTCCATTTGGGTATGGAAAACAGTTGGGTTGTTTAAAGTGTGTGAAGCCCGAAGGGCTTCACGCGTACTTTAAACAATCCAACTGTTTTTCATACCCAAATGGAAATCATCGAATATCGATTCAATCCTTATATTTACACTCATTAAAATCTCATTAATACAGAGATAACTAGAAGAATTTGTGATATAACGGCCTTTTCCAATGGCTGTTGGAACAGCTAGGTTGACGACAAAGTGAATGACGGCACGCTTTTTCGCAGCAACTCGTGGCGAAACGTGCGTGCACGGCGACGTCACACGTCAAAACATTGTGCAACGTCCAATAAATTGTGAACGGTTCTGCTATAGCCACGCCTTTTAAATTATTACGTCACACTGTTTACCATTGGAAATTATGATTCCTTAAATGAATAAGACTTCATCGTAGAGGACGAAGTTGAAGTGTAAATATTAGAAATTATGATTCGTTAGGTGAATAAGACTTCATCGTAGAGAATGAAGTTGTAAATATAAGGATTTGCTTGTAATCTTTATTTTGTGAAACATGTTCCTTTAAAATGGTAGTTGAGAAAATAAGTTATTTTAAACTGAAATTTTACAACAATTGCAGCATTTGATGATTTTTAACGAAATATACATTAATTTATTGATAAAATGACCAGGTCAAACCTGCGTCTGCTCTCAAGCTGTAGATTTCCTATAACATCAACAACAATTACAACCGACACAACTAATACAAACCATAACCCTACCGAATATCGGTGATAATATCGGAGATTAATCCAGCCTATCATGACATTCATGTACATAGATAGATCAGTCATAAATGGTAGCCGTTTGCGTTCGAAGCAATATCAAATACCGAAGGTGTGCATGTAATTCATTATTAGTTAACGTAATTTAAATAATAATAATAATAATAATAATAATAATAATAATAATAATAATAATAATATATCGTAGCATATATCAACAATTTATTCATACCTTATATCTTTTATGACATTTTCAAAGATATCGATTCTGCAAAATAGGGTTTTTATATTGAATACGGCTAACCTTATTATTGCGTAATTGATGAGAGTTTTTACGTATCAGTGGTCCTGTGTCTCTCGAGAATTAAACAAAATCTAAAAAGTGTGTTGTGTTTGTCCGTTTGTCTTTCGGATGTATATATATTTTTTAAGTTACTATTTATTTCGTAACCTAATGGGTTAATTGCTAGTTCGATATATTTGTCAATTATTAGACACCAAAAACAAGTCTTACAACAGTTGCTATTGATTAACTCGGAGGTTAACCAGATGCCCACCCTGTGGTGCATTACAATATAATTATTAAATGAAGATGTCCCTGCAATAATTGATTATTTCGCCAATGACATCTTCGATTTTTGTGGACAAAAATCAATCATGAATCATTACTTAATTATTAAAACAAATAATGAAATAATAAAATCAATTTCATGTAACGCTAATACAATAGAACAATATTGGCAAAGCAAACTCCATGTTAAAAAAAACAACGTTTCCTGAAGATTTGCGATATATCGGCCGTTACATGAAATATTACTTTTTGTTTGATTTTACTTCAATTTAACCTGAGGCAAAATATTATCATTTGTTTTGTTTCACCTCGTTATATTAAAAAACTGACAAAAGGTTTGATCAATATTTTTATGGAGAGTAAAAACTTCGAATTTATTTAAGTCATTGCCGAATTAAAATAATACATTTACGTATAATGTATATTAATTGATTACCGTTTGAATTTTACTGCATTATGATTTTTTTTATCTACGAATATATATTTTTAATGAGAAACACGAAACATCGAATGATAACACGCATTGTAATATTATAATTATATTGAATACATTTTACTAAAAATGTAGCAGATCGAAGACTCGAACATGTACATGTATACGCCTTGCCAATAATTCGATGAATTTTTTTGGTTACCTCCCCTGTCCAGTCACGGGACTGCTCCACGGGAAAATGTTTGCTGTATTAACGTAATAGGGAATATGTACCTACAACTTTCCTTTTTATCATAACATTTTGTTTTGAAAAATATATTTTCTCTTTGAATTAGTAATAATACAATAACGTCATGATATTTTTGAAAATAATTTATAAAACAATCAAGTTTCTTTGACTAAAAGTGTCAAGTCATAATTCCTCGCGTTAAACACTAAACGACTTGAACTAACAGCCAGTGTTCTCTCCGCGGCTAAATTGAGTCTCGTTTCCGGATTAGCGTGTCTAATCAACTACTGACATCATGTTATGATTATGTCGGCGGCGATTGATTTTGAAGGCGGCTGTAATAAAAATGTCAAATTGTCTCGCACAAAGGGTCATCTGTCAATTACTTAAAGGGGTAGATATCGTTGACCAATAGAACTCGTGTAAGTACTACTTGCAATGTATCTTCACCTCCCAATTCTTAAGTATTTCGGAGTCCTTTAATTACTGGATGTGCCAGCAAATGTATTTGATTAAGCATTTATATTGATTCTTAATCAACATTACGACACGTCATAGAAACAAAAGCCGTCAATAAGAAACAAATCTTGGCAAAACATTTTATATATGTTTAATTAAGCGTTTGGCTTTTATACCAACATTACAAACTGTCCAACCTAAGAAATCTAAATTGGATATGCAACCATATTGTAATATAAATATTCCCATCTTTATTGGAAGCCGGCATCGGAATCCTTGGATTTTATTTTACTAATGATACTTCTACAACAAACAATCAGATTACCGATCCTGTTTTATTTCAAGACAGAATCAAGCATATTTGGTTGTGAAGTATACGTAACATTTTAAAAATTCAAATTATGTATTCGTTGACCATAAACGCCATAAATTATTAGGACAATGCTATTGTTCAAATGTGTAAGTATCAACAAATTTAGATTGTACTTTTTTGTCAACAGACATATCACGATTTCCGAATAATAGCGCATTACCAGTCTTAGCAATTTGCAACATTCACAAGAGTAAAATATATTTTCAGCGCAAAAGATATTAAGAAGAAATTATTGTACAGAATTGGTAAAATTAATGCTTATGTTTGTCCAAATTGCGTTTCATACTGCCTACTATCAACAAGAATGGTACATGTTCTTAAATCAATAAAAATCTAAATATCTAACAAATAGTGAAAATAAAAAAAAGTCTGGCTAGAATAACAGGCCAGCAACTTAATTTTTCACCGCCAGCGACGAACGCAGACCTGCAATATAGTGGATAATGTTAGCTATTATGTGCTTAAACCATTACTGCGATCATTCAGCTTTCACGCAGAGCCTCGTTTTGGATTGATTTCCGGTCGCGGGAAGTAGCTCGTACAGGACTGCGAAACTGTTTATTGGAAAGGCGTATATCTAAACAACCGCGGTTCGACCCTTGCGCTATCGCGGTTTTGGTGATCGATATGTCGTTTTATCAATTAAATGATGAAACTTAAAAATTCAAGCTGATCTACCAATCCGTTTTTTTACAATTGTTCTCTTCGATAGCCAAGTTATTGGCGGTGAACAACAGTGAAAGAAAATACTTAGGATTTAGACCAGAATACTAATAATCCATATATATTATATATAAACTTATATTTCCTTTAACTGGATTTCTAAAATAAAACATGGAATAAATGATGATGAAAACTTACGAGTCAGATTTATTATACGCATTCCAGTAATATAGTATGATCTCTTAAAATTCACCGTCCATGTAGAGCCGTTAGTGGTCCGGATAATACTTTGAAAGCAAGTACTATTCTGCTCATCGACTGCCAAGTCCGACGAGCAAGCTGTTGTGATCCCGTGACAGTCAGGTGACTGAGAAGTTGTCTGATTTGTTGCAATGTTCGGCCCTTCGAAGAAAATCAAATAAATAACAATTCAAAATTAATCATAGCTCAGTTTCTTTAAAGTCGATTGTTACAACGAATCATTTGGAACTTTTAGAATTGAATGGTAGTTGTAACGATAGATACATAATAAAGGTATACAGAAATGATATTGAGAAAACATAACGTTGATTTTTAAAGTTTTATTGAGCTTTTTCTGGGGACACATTTATACTGAAATGGAAAAACGTAAATCATTCTAAAATCTCATTTCTATATTAAAACAGCTTTTCACCTTTAACATACAACATATCAATACTTTCTTGTTCACGAAAGCAATAGGCATGCGTATGAAAAATTATTGGCTGAGATATTAAAACCACCCATCTAAAAACTGGCCGAAATACTAAAACATAAGTTATTTTAGAAGTACTATACGTATACATAAGTATCATGCTTAAAGACTTTCAAAGGACGTAACTGATAACAGCACTGATTAAATGTACGGGGAAGCCTGGGCGGCAATCGGGTTTTTTCCACTTGGTTTCCTATGCTATCTGAATAGATTCTTTAAATGAATGATTCCTAATCTGGTAGTATCCAAAGTGTATGGCCTATGACTGCCAGCCAACGGCATTTACAAGGCAACGGATGCCCCTTAATATGCTAATACGTTTTGGAACTTAAACAATGTAATGTTGAATTCTAACTAGATTTGATGTCCCTCAAGGTCGGTGACGGAAAGACTGGGATTACCTCTGTTAATAGAAGTTGCCATTTTTGGTAATAAAATACGTATTTGAGTAAAATTAATTCATTCCGTGCGATCATCAAAATAGATGAAAAGGGAACTTTGACAGCCGACGAACAAGACAAATATGAAAATATTGCAGGCTCGGTTTGATTGAGCCGTTAAAAATTTACAAAACGCACTAAAATACGTGAATTCTGATATAGATTAACAAACTGATTACGTTGTTTATGTTTTAACATTAAGTTCTTTTAACTATGGGATTCAGTATGTTGGACAAACAGGACGCCCTCTAAAACACGTTTTGGCTTTTTTAAACCTTTTTTATCTTTAATTTACATATGCGAAAGTCCAACTAGATGTGAGAAACATCAGCATTATATACAAGATAAAACATAATATATTACAAAAAAACATTATTTCCGAAGACGGCATAAACACATACTAATATAAATATACAGAAAACATGATAGATAAAGTTAACAATCAATTAATCAATCAATCAATCAATCAATCAATCAATCAATCAATCAATCAATCAAAATCAATCAATCAATCAATCAATCAATCAACCAACCAATCAATCAATTAATCAACTGATCTATTAATCAACCAATCAATCAATCAATCCATTAATCATTCGCTTAATCAATTAATCAAACATACGTACAAAAATACAAAAACACAATCAAAAAATCAAGTCAAACATTCAATTAATCACTCAATCAATCTATCATAAGTCAGTCAGTTCTCATCCCACTAGTTCTTCCTTACTCGAAACGAGATAGCAAGGAGGGAATTGGGGATGCGAACTAATTGTTTGTTAAAGTTCACCTTTCTTATATTACATGAAGTCATATATTACATAAGTATCTTATTCAATATGAACAATAAACAAAACAGAATCACAAGCGTAACAAAAGCGTTACGTTTGCTGTCAGATTTATAGTACAACAGTATATTTAAAATGCATAAAAGCTACCTTTAGACTGATTTTTAAAGTAATAATAATAATAATAATAATAATAATAATAATAATAAATAAACAAACATATATTCCAAGTTCTAGTTAAAACACAATGACTAAGTAGATGTTTATTGCGTTTGTTTGAAAGATGTAATTATTTTCGCGGAGAATTTGCTAAGATTTTTTAAATTTAGTTACGTTTTCTGTTTGGATTTAAGTCGTAAATTTGTGCATATTTGGTCTTGTTCTAGTAGAATTATTAATAAAAGCTCGTCTGTGGGTAGTAAATGTAGGACATTTAAATAAATAATGGAACTCGTCACCGATATCTCTGCAATTGGTGCATATACGCTCATTCGGCGGTGTATTTTGCCAGCGACCAGTTTCATTTGGGATGATTTCTCGTTAAGAATGCTATAAGAAATTTGCAGTCGTTGTCAATATAAAAACTGCGGCGAAATGTTGGTTTAATATATTTATACAAATTTGTATCTGATGTTTGGGTAATTTCTTCTTGCCAAGTTTGAATGAAGATATCTTTAAGTTTTTGAAGTGTTGTTTTAATTAACCATTTTTCACTTATAAAATTTTGACTATACGATACACCAGAAAAACCAGTGCTGCATATATATTGTTTGACGTTTTCTATCCATTGGGATTTGATTTTATGTTGATTCTGTAGTTCATAAATCGTAATATAAATTTTCGAAACAAGTTTTTTATTTTTATCGCTATTGATATTTTCAATAATTCTCGTCCAGTAGGATATAACTCTATTTTTATATGAACTATTAAGGGGGTAACTCCGTAGATCATATACGACGGAGTGGATTTTTTAAGATTAAAAATATATTTATAGAACTTTAACTGAACTCTTTCCAGCATTTCGACATTCCCATGCGCCATATTTCACTGCCGTACAAAAGTATAGGTCTAATTGTTTTTTTTTCGAAAAATCAGTATGCAAATTATACTCTAGAGATAACGTTTCAATTTTCCTTAATTATGAAAACATAACTTTATTTGCTTTTATGCTATATGATTTTTAGTTTTGAGAAAACGGCCGCTATTTGTAGAGAATAAACCATGGTAATTATTCTATTTTACTACTTCTAATTTATGTTCCCAAATGGTAAATGCTTTGTTTAATGTCGATCGCCCTTAACAGAAGACCATCATTTTGGTTTTAGAAACATTGAAGTTCAATTTCCACAAGTCGAAGTAATTTTTAAAATTATTAAGAGCATGTTGAAAATCATTTTCATTATCACTAAAAATCACAGTATCGTCAGCATATAACAAAATAAAAAGCTTCAAGTACATATGGGTATGTTCTACCAGTGTATCTTTGTTTATACCAATTAGATTATTTTCTCGTAAATATTTTTCAAGGTCATTAAGGAATACAGAAAACAAAAAAGGGGATAAATTCATGCCCTGTCCTAAGCAATTAAAATATGGCGTATCGCCTTCAGAAGTGATAACTTTTGATTTGATGTAATTTTACATATTTTTAATAAGATTCAAACATTTTCCATTTATATTTTCATTCTGTAGTTTTCTCCATAACCCTACCCGCCAAACAGAATCAAAAGCTTGTTTAAAATCAACAAAACAACAAAATAATTTCTTTTTGTCAGATCGTACAATGTCTATTAAACTTTTGAGAATAAATAAATTATCTACAGTTGAATAATTTGTTCTAAAACTGCTTGCATTTCACGAATAAGATGGTATTTTTCTGTGTATAAATAATTTAATCTTTCGTTTATAATACTCGTGAAAAGTTTATACAGACAACTTGGTAATGAAATTGGTCGATAATTTTCAGGATGTTTTGGGTTACCTTTATTTGTGTAAATAGGTTTAATTTGACCAAATGTCAAGCTCTCCAGAACAATTCCGGTGTCGAAAATTATATTAAATAACTTGACATATATATTTATCATTAAATTAACAGAGTTTTTAATTTGTTCATTTATAATTTCGTCTACTTCTGGGGTTTTATTATTTTTAAGTGCTTTTACTGCTTGTAATATTTCTTGTTCAGTGATAGGTAAATTGATTTCTTCGTTTATAATATTGTCAACAATGTTGTTTCCGGTTTCGTTACTCTCTATGTGGTTTGTTTCATTTAGTTCTTTGAAGTATTAATAAAAATCATCTTATGTAGCAGATGTATCTGTTTTACAGTTATTCGTGTTTATTAAAATATAGTAAGATTAAAACATAAAATATAAACATTTCAAACAATCAGGCCACACCTTAAACGATTTTTTCTATTCAACCGTATTAAAACGAACATTCAATAACAGTGCATCAAGAGTATTAAAATCAAAGCTAGGCATATTTCGAAACATAACTGGATTCAGAAACTTCATACGCTTTACCAGGTTGGTTTAAATGACAGTAGTTATCAATAAAACGACATTAAAAAAATTCCTGACTTTGACATTATTGATTTACTTGACATACGTAAACGAAACTCGAGGTCACAGGGGATAAGGACTAAATTTTTGTTATTATCAAAAGATAAACACGTGTTCATTGTTTCATTCATGACTTTAAAATTATTTTAAAACATTCTGGTAGACACACTATTCTTTCACGTTTGACTTCTCTATATATATCAGGTTAACATAAATCGAAGAAGCCGACGACATCGTTATAAGAACCCATTCACTTTATGACGTTGCAAGCCTTACTCACTCAGTGTTACACTTTGCATGTTCTCAGACAACACATGACTTGAAATCTGATAATCAAAGACATTTCCTGAAAATTTCCTTTTTAAATAAATGAATAGATTTTATTGACGATCTAAGTATATTTAAAGAAAACACGGTTAAATCGGCTGTACCTAATTATTTTAAGAATACAAAAACACCTATCGTTTGTTATAAATTCAACAAGACAACTAGAAACGCAAATTTTAATTACAATAAAATGTCCTCTAATGTAGAGATTGATAAAAATACACCAATATCTTGTGATTGTTAAAATTCAAATATTGCTATTAACCTGCTGGTCATTTGTCGCAGGGGATCTAAATGTTATAAAAGACTATAAAATCCGTAATTTAATAACCTAAAGGTCCCACATATAGAACGAGAATGAAATTTCGTTACCTGAAAACGGGTCATGTTTAAAAGCTAATATTAATCCAAATGGCAACAAAATAAAATTTTGAAACCACATGCCGTAACACTTAATTTACGTCCTCTGGCTCCTGAAAAATAACTTGTTTATCGACTGGTGTTGTATCAAAAATGTAACTGTCGAAATATTATCAGCTAACAATTGAATTGTTAGCGATAATACAACGATACTAACATTTGTTTTAACTGATAACAAATAAAATTTGGGTATTTTGTATGATATTAAATAAACAAAGAACTTTTCACAATTATAAATTAAAAAGTTTTAAATATTTCCTAAGTTGTTTATTTTAAATCAATAACGACACATTAAACTTACGTTAATTTTTGTACACATTTATTTCATAGCTGTTATCAGTTACGTCCTTTGAATATCGCACGATATATTTTTGTACTATGTTAATTGTACTTACTTTTTGTTTTTCGGCGTTAACTGTCTAAGCTCACTTTTGACCTAGTTTTTCGACCAATGAAATGTTGTAAATAATACTCGTATTCTCTTATTATGCAGAGGGAAAATGAAATAAACTATTTCGATTGGTAGCTATTTACACCAGAGAGGCATCTAGCAGGGTGGAGAGGTATCTAGTGGGATTTTTATTATTATGCAGCGGAAAAATCAAATAGATTAATTAAATACAATATTATATGGAATATTCTTGGGTGTCAGGTAAACACTTGCATACAATACACAGTATAAAACGAAAGAGAAGTGTAGATATTCCTAGTTCTTACTGGTTCCTTTCTAGTTCCTTTGATACTGATTGTTAATTTCAAGTACGAAATACAAGTTTATTGTAGTGTAGTGGCTAACACTCTCGCCTCTCAAGCGGAGGCCCCGGGTTCAATACTTAGGACGGACACTTTTTTTAAAGTTAATATACGTAAAAGTTTGTAGATTTCGCTCTTGTAACAGGCTGTTATTATTTATATTTATTAAATTTCAAGGACATTTATTCATCTTGAATTCTCACTCTACACGAGGTATTTTATTGAAACTGAATATTTTGCTTCAGTATCTTTAATCGACTTGTTATCACTGTATGAAATTGTTGTAACAGCTTCAACATTTTTTTGAAAGACACTTTCAATAAATTTATGAGTTGTCATGATTCGGTCGCTTAATCTCTAATTCATACTAAGAAGGCAGGGAGGGTTCGTCGACAGCTATAACAAATAAAATAAAATAACTAAACTGTGTCTGCTTTGCCTCTCTGTATTTCTTTCTTTCTTATATACATGTATATATAAATCTTTTCCATCAACGCCGTTTATCTTTTTTAAAGATATTTCTTGTTAATATTTCGGCCAGTTTAAAGATGGGTGGTTTCAATATCCCAGCCAATATAAATTTGGATATTGTTCAATCACCCCCAAGAATATACTTCCTGCGTTTTAAATATTGCCTTTTGCGTTGTCTGTGATATGCGGGATTTATATTCTATGATCTCCTCTCAAAATTCTATTCTGTTTAGATCCGCCCATTGTTTTCTCGTTTAGGGATTTGGCCGGGATTTGAGAGTTTATAAAGGTTTATGGGGAAATCATTTCTTTGAAGAACCAAAAGCTCGATTTGTTTCTTTTATCCCTGTCATCGTGTTCTTGTTGATTTTACTCCAGCGGCTCTGGTCTTGATAAGATCATCGTGTACTCGCCTATTTTGCTTTGCAATGCTGAAAATTAATTAACCACGTTGACCCTTTTCAAAAGAAAGTATAAATATTTATGTTCTCAAACAATCCCTAATCATTGAGACCCGGTCCGTATTAAAACGTCACAGTATTTTTGTAGCCCACAAAATTACTAACCAATGTTTACAATCACTCAGCGAAAAGTTATCGGTTTTTTCCGTACGTGGGCCGTAAGAACGCAGAACGCGGTGACGTCATTCACATAAAAGTTGTAAACACAAAATCATGCAAACATGGAAAGAAAAAGACGAGGAAAAAATGAGATTCTTTAAGTTTTAACTTCATTACAAGGTAAACAAAGAAAGATGTAAATGCTATACGACCCTTCCCGGTAACGGCTTTTAGTGGGGAATGCGTCATCAATTTATGCACTTCTGCATAATTAGCGACCGCCGCCTGCCGAGAGTTGCCGAAAATCAGTTCGGAAAGATTCGCTGTTTGTTTTGTAAACAAGATAAACGATCCGCAAAACATGCTGCAAATCAATAAGATAATACCCTTTTCTTATTGTAAGGTTTATTTTTTGTGTTATTATGCATACATGTGAAATCTAAAATGTTTAGGTTAATAAAAATATGCTGTTTGAATAGTTTATTGGGCCTTTAAGAGCTATCAAAAACGACTAATTTCAATTTTTTGAAGACTCGTTTCATCGAGCCGGTTTATGCTACGTTATGGAAAGTCATATGACTTCAAGTGGTTTGTGCAAAAAGGCCCCCGTACATTCCATCATTGCTAATATCAGTTACATACCTTGAAGGTTGTTGAGCATGATACTTACGTATATTTTGTTTTAATATTTCGGCCAGTTTTAAGATGAGTGCTTTCAATATCCCGGGCATAAATGATTTGAATTAACCCTCGGATATACTTTCTGCTTTTAATTTGTGCATTGAGCGTACTCTGTGATATGCAGTATTTGTATTCTCTAATCCGCTTTTAAATTTATATTATGTTCAGTTTCGCTTCTTGTTTTCTATTTCGGACAAACCCGTTCTTTTATCTTTGGAACATAAGGTAAGAGAGTATGATCCTTTCTTTTCTCATTAGGAGGGAATTCAAAACTCGTACAATGTAGTTTGACCCAGATAAATCCAGGCTTCACTTGAAAATCAAAAGTTGGCGTAAAATTACAAAATAGGACCGTGTAGAACTTTTGGAGTGCGTACAAGATGAATGTTAAGATGAAAAAAGTCGGACATTCCACGGATATTTTGACAATTTTAACACATAATATCAAACGTCGTGGTTGCATACAAAAAATCGGTTACATTGTTGGGTTATTTACCATGTCTATGTTGCAGGAGTTTTCCTTCATCTGGACGATATATAAGAACATTTGTGCGAGAAATCAATCCCTGTTCATGTATTCTTTGTTTAAATATGTGTCTACTGTGTACGTTCGGGCACCAAAAACAAAGAGTTAAATCTCAAAATTCACGCGTGCCGGAAAACACTTAAAGGCAGTACGAACACAAATGGAATATTTTAACAGTATGCAGTCTGTAGGTTTGTAAGCATTTGCGTCGTTTGTGTTAATAATATATCACGCCGCACCAAAGGTCGAGCACGATGTAGTTCATTTACGCGAGGAGAAAAGATACGAACCTACAGACTGCATAATGTCTTTATGCTCATTTTATTAAATACCTTTTTCAGTAAAAACAAATTTAAATACACATAACAACAAAATTTCAGCCAACAACGTTGTTTGCATAATTGTAGTAATAACAATAGTAAAGCAAATGCAAATTAACGAATGGCGTATGAATATTGTAATGGTTGCAAACAGCGACGGAAATTTGGTATGTGACGGAAAATTACGATCAGAATACACAGTATTATGTAGTTATGATGTCTCAGAGACACAAACGGAAAACCACAGTAAATAAAACGGATATTTACTAATCTGGCTCATTGTATCAATCTTGCGGATACAAGTTTTACTATGCTAAATCATTCATGTACCGATGAGATGTAAATGAAATAATATATAGTTATTTGGTTTCTTGACAGGGAATGTGAGGATTTATTATACTGCAAAGAAATTTCCTTGAATTTGATTGGATAATTTGCCGCTGATGTATATCCGTATTTACGGATCGGCCGTAGATATGAACTACACGTGCCTTAATTTCCCTCTCTGGCCTCTACCTTTTGTTGTCGTCCGCCATTTTGTTTTGAATTTCCGTAAAAATGCATAATTTGAAGCCGATCTTATAAATTATAAAGCGGTATATCATCACATTCCCTGTCAAGAAACCAAATAACTATATAATATTGCCGGTCTGGGTGTCATATTACCCGAGCCGCAGGCGAGGGTTAATATGACACCCAGACCGGCAATATATCCTCGCATACCCTTTCAAGGAACCAAATAATTGTTTAATTATACTGCAAAGACTTTTTCAGACAAAAATAATAAGAAAATATTGATTTTTCATCTATTTCGCCTATTTAATGCCGCACGGCTTAATTCCCCTCTGAAAACCTCAATAATTACATGTCTGACGTCATTAATTTACCTGCATGACGTCACTTCTATAGAAATTGAATGGATTATCGATTTGATATTTATTTACAAAATTTGAGAATAATCTGATCGTTTTCAACGTTAAAAACATAACATAAATATTTTCTGTAACAATTTTAGTAATCCCTAAGCATACCGCTTGATAATTTACAAAATCGGCTTCAAATTATGCATTTTTCCGGAAATTGAAAACAAAATGGCGGACGACACCAAAAGGTGGGAGGCCAGAGGGGGAAATTAAGGCACGTGCGTTCATATTTACGGCCGAGCCGTAAATACGGTTATACATCAACGTCAAATTAACTAATCAAATTCAAGCAAATTTCTTTGCAGTATAGGTCTAATAAAATCATTTATTAATGTAAATCCGTAAATCTTCCTCTCAAATAATATTGAACTTTGAATTTTCCAATCAGCGGTAAATATTTCTATGTAAAAGGATAATGTCTTATGTTTTATAAACTGAACCCCGTTTTGAGTTACAACCAAACATTACGCAGTAGAAAAGGATGACGGATCAAAACTGTAGTCCAAGTCGCTGAACGTTGTATTTTAATGACAAACGAATCAAAAGCTAGCCACTCACAATAAATTTCAGCAAAAAATATCGTTCCATGTGAATATACATATTTAAGCAAAATACGAATAATATAACTCTTATATAAAGTAAAAACACTGAGCTTCTGGCTTTAATTTTTTTTACAATATACATCCATAAACCCTTAAACCCATAAAATTTTTGGAATTATTTCATTTTCCTAGGAAATTACATTCAATTTAGAATGGGCAGACAGAAAACTCAATATTTGTGTCTTTAGTACTTATTATCAGTCTTGAAACAACGCATTAGACGGAAAGAATGAATATATAGTTCATATAGTTGATAGTAAATCTGGCATTGGCATCCATATTCAACATTACAACTCAGCACATTCTGTATGATCTATAGAAACAAAATTTTAATAGAATAGAAAAACGAACGGAATGGAGAAGTTTATTTTTTCACTAAGCGTATGTCCCTATGACTTATTCTATGAACAAAGCTTTGACTTCAAGCTTGAATCGGAGATCTTTGACCTTTTAGCGCATCACGAAAACAGATTGGTGTTCCTACATGCCGACTTGTCTACGAAACTACCTTTTTCCGATGGTCAAATTGACGTATTGGTTTTCTGAGAAGAGAAAGAAAAACGCAATAATTGAAAAATGTTTCTTGTTCAACAAATAAAATAAATAATATATTAAACGTCGTGCTATTTATCTTCAAAATCCAATCGATCTAAGATCAGCTTCTATCTGGCTCTTAATCCATTTTTACGTCAAAGTTATTTTTTATATATTTTACATAGTATATTTTATTTCTACTATATATATTCATAACTTATCATGTCATCTCTGTCTATGTCTATTATTTCGAGCATACCTTTATCAGAGTTTTTGAACGTGACGTTGATCTCGTGCCTTTGGGATATCGTATTTTGTACTTCGGATCGTTCATTCATTTCTCGTATCTGAGAATAGTCCTTATCGTGTTGTCTTGGTGCCTGGGTATCTAGACTGGTGTATATCTGAACATCATTGTTCTTCTTCTTCCTTTAAATGTCACCCAACATAATTGCAATAGTTTTTGATGGCGTATATTTTCGTAGAATTAATCTCATTAATTTCATTTAAACGTCAATCAATTACGCGGCCTATGCTCAGCTGACCGTAACCTTACCTGGAAATGCGGGGTTCTGAGAGCGCCTTAGCGCGCCAGTATTAAAAGTTATCTTGTCGCGCATGCTTATAGTTTCAACTCTGCTAAATTTTACTGAAGTTACATGGATTAGCCAAAAATATATATTATGATGACTGTTATTCAGAATTATTAAGACATGGCGGAATGCTGTCAACTTGTATACTGATTCAGAGAATACGGAATTTTGTTTTGACACGTGGGCGAAAGACTTAAAACTGTCGAGAAAAGTAACTCAGTGTTTGAGAAACGAAGAACTTAACACAATAGAGGCTTTAAAGTTGGTGGAAACCAGAGATTTGAAAGAGATAGGCCTTGGAAGCATTAAAATTATCATGAACGAAATCGACAAGTGGAAGGGAATAAACGCAAACAGACACGAGACAACAGAAATCTCCACGCCGTCCCCCAACTCGCCTCCTACTGCAACAACGTGGTCAGCGAACGAACACGTTCTTCATGAAGCAGGTAATACGTTAGATACCTTATTAAGTGACAATTTACCCTTAAAGAAAGACATTATCACAAACGGTCACATGGACCCGAGAGCCATTCTTACAATGAAAGCATCTCGGAAAACCACGCATATAACTCAGTTTATAACAGAAAAGAGCAAGAGACGTCGTCAAAGCCGACGGCGGGAGTTTGTGTTACGTTCAGGCCAGGCACAAGAAACCATCATCCTAAAAACAGAAGAAGAACATCCCTATCTAGGAATTAACATGGAGGAATGGGGAGCAGCAAACATGCGGCTCATGAACTTTTTATTGACCAGTGGACATTTAAAGCGCGACGATGTCGAATATTACCTGGCATACACGACGAGAATATTCGAATTCGCCGAAATCTATGAATAGAACAGAGTCCTCCATTTCGATTACAGCTATAGGGAACTGCAGTCGGAACATGGATTTCCATGGGGTACCTTCTCACCCCACCTGGAGCTCCAGATTTTGATACCAAAACGCATCAGGCAGATCCCGGAAATACCACCAAAATCATTAAAAGTGGATTGCCGCATCTTCAAGGCTAAGGGAACTGCCCCTTTGGCTCGAACTGCCGCTACCGTCACGTGCGGCCTCAGACAACTCAGAAGCACACTTCGGGGTCATCATCAGCGCAGACCATCAACGCCGCCGGGGACGAATGCCGTTCAACAGCTCTGAACTATGAGGAATGGGAGAAGAACTTACCAGCTGATTACCCGGATCGTGAATATATTCTGACAGGCATTAAACATAGATTTAATATCGTGGATCCAGATAAAATTTCTCTCTCGGTTGATGTGGACAATTATAAGTCTGCCACTACCGGCAAAATGCGCGCGCGCAAGGAAAAGCAAATAAGACATGAACTTGATAATGGACACTACCGTATTGTACACGAAAAGCCAACTATTATTTCAGCGCTTGGGGCTATCCCAAAAAGGATTCCGAAAAAGTCAGAATAATTCACGATTGCTCACGACCGGCAGGTTCATCTCTTAACGATGCTGCTAGTACAAACCACTTTCAATATCAATCGATTCAAGGTGCTATTGACCTTATTACACCTAATTGTTACATGGCAAAAAATTGATCTTGCCTTTGCTTACAGAGCTGTAAAAGTACACCCTTCAAACTTCAAAGCAACGGGATTAAAATGGAAATTTAAAGGTGATAATCATTACACATTTATGGTGGACCAGCGCTTACCTTTCGGTGGATCCAAATGCCCGGAAATATTCAACAGAATAACCCAATCTGTGCGCGCAATTATGAAAAAGAAAGAATTTAGTGCCATAGTCGTGTACCTCGACGATTTCATAGTGATAGCTAGGTCTTATGAAGAATGCCGTGTTGCTTTAGAAACACTCCTGAAACTCCTGCGAGAACTGGGATTTGCTATTAACTATAAGAAGATAGAGGGTCCAACTCAAACTCTTGTTTTCTTAGGCATTAATCTCGACTCCAAGTCAATGGCAATAAGTGTACCAATGGAAAAAATTGCGGAAATAAAGATTTTACTGAAACAATTCATGTCTGTTAAAAAAGTGACAAAACGACAAATCCAAAGTTTGGCGGGAAAACTTAACTTTCTAACGCAATGCATCTATGGTGGCCGATTTCATATGCGTAGGCTTTTTGATCGCGCAAATACACTCAAACATTACTGGCACAGGACTATAATTACGCAAGATATGAACGAAGACATCGTTTGGTGGCTGCGTTTCCTGGACATTTTTAATGGCATTATGCCCATGGTGGATGATGGCCGCCCCGGGAACTCAATTAGCATTGATGCTTGTAAGGTAGTGTTGGATCCGCACCTGCGGAATACCGGGATACCAGGATACCCGGATGTTGAAACTGCGAGCATGCGCGGTGGGACTGGCTCTCTCTCTTCTCCCCTGACCACTGTTCAGTGCAGACGTGTTTGACACTTCTCCAGGAGACTTGAGCATTTTCAGGTATTGTGTTTCTCATTTATACTTTATTGTTGTATCCTATTGCTTATGTTCTGTCTCGCCCATCCAACAATTGGCGCTGCGAGCAAACAACGTTTATTTTTGTATTTTGCGGGCGAATATTTTTATATCGCTTACATCATTGAAAATATTGAGTGAATTATTTAGATTTCTTCGTAATTAATCATTGTCATTTGCTTATCAATGTTTGGCTGCATTCATGATATTGAATTCTATCGGTAGAAACCGAAATTATTGAAATTTAACAAATATTTTGATTAAAATTGAAACATTTCATAGTTCAAGGTCACGTGTCTGATTTTTTTTTCTTGACCACGTGGTTGCTACAAAAAAATTGGAGACCAGTTTCTTGAATATTTTTTTAGTGTGTAGAAGTTGAATATATATACTTATTAGAAGTATGGCTGTCAATATTTGGTCAGCATCATTAGATGAACTAAAGTCTATAAATGGTGTAGGAGAAAAGACCGCAAATAGTATTGTAGACCTTAGAGAGTCCTGTCTTTCCCAAGGTAAGCCCTTGACTACTGAACTTTTGGGCACGACGTGCAGAAAGATCAATGCTACTGAATGGCAGAAATTGATTGATGAGGGTAAAGTTACTTTGGAAAAACCTCCCAGTGTAAGTAAACCCAAGGTCGATGATTCGAACCCTTCACAGTTATCCCCTGATGATTTATACAAGTTCCCATCTCCCAGTAGTAATGGTGATTCAATGCGGAATGATTTAGAAATGTTTAAAGCTGACATACAATCAGGGGTAGACAAGTTATTCTGCAGGTTGTCAAGACGTGTTGAATTAACAGATCAGATATTTTCTGAATTTAGATCCGAATTTATGGGGGAATTGGAGTCACAGAAACGCACAATAGATGAAGTTGATTCAAATTGCTGTAGTCTAAGAAGGGATGTTGATTATAGAATTAATTCAGTTAAAAATCAAATAGACGGATTGAATATTTCTGTGAATGAGGCCCTATCAAGAATGAATGAATGTTTCAATGACAGGATAGAGAAATTAGAATTGAAACTTGGTGAAATGAATTTTGAGGAGTCCCACAAAAGGGAAGCTCAACAGGGAGGAAGGGACGTAGGCTACAAATCAAGTATTTTCGATAACTCAATTCAGTTTCCTACACAACAAACTAGCATGGCACCCTCTTCTAAAATAATTGTAGAAGGACAGGGTATACTGGCAAATGTAAAGAATGGAAGGTATACTCCTGATAAATCAGCAACCCCAAATATAAAGGTTTCCTCAACTTCAAAATCAAAGACTGACACAACAGACAAGGATAATAAGTACAATAAATCAAAACAACATGACGTGACAGACAATTCGTTGACTAGTTCTTCCTCTGATAGTGACTCTAGTTCAAATACTGACTCAGACTTTCAAACTAGGCGCCGAAAAAACAAAAAGCATAGGAATAGGAGTCATTCCCCGCCTATGCCAAAGATGCCTAGCTTTTCCGGTAAATCTGGCTCAATAACATGGCGAAGTTTTCATGACAAATTTGAAAGAACGGCTGATAGACGCAATTGGGGTAAAACCAAGCGCCTTGACAAACTCTTCGACTGTTTATCAGAAACGGCGTTAGAGTATGCTCTCAAGTCGAAGTACCGACACAGATACAAGCCTTTGATTAAGGACCTTAAGGTTAGATTTGATCTAAGGGACACGGCGGTGGCAGCTAGACAAAAGCTGCACGTGGTGAAACAAACTGACGACGAGTCCGAGGAGGATTTCCTCCAAAGAGTTTTGTCTTTGGCTTCTGATGGCTATGACTTTGTGGGGAATTCCGCAACACAGCAATTAGCTACCGAGGCATTTTTGAGAGGCCTCAAACATAAGGACATAGCAGTTCAAGTAATGAATAAAGGTCCTAAAACTGTTCAAGAGGCCTGTACATTAGTTAAAGATATTCTTGCCAATAATAAGGCTATCCTAGGTGGAAAGGTCTCGTTCAAGGAGAGATTTTTCACCTATGAAGAGGATAAGCGAATATCCTCACTTGAGGATAAAGTGGATAAGTTGGGGACAATTATTTTAGGGAAGCGAACCCCAACTCCAGATTCCCGTAATAGGTCAAATCGGCGGGAATCACCCCCTCAAAGGTCATACCGTGACTCGGATTTCAGAACGGAACGCGGAAGGACAGAGTATCGATCCTATGATAGGCCAACTTCAAGGTCACCCTATAGAGACCAAAATAGGTCACCATTTAATTACCGAGGGTCACCCTATAGGGAAAATAGATCGCCATATAGGGACCAATATAGGTACAATTACAAGGATCGATACTCAAGGTCAAAGTCACCCCTGGAGGATAGATCACGTTTTGGTGATCGCCAGGGGAGATCATTCTATCCTGACAATAGGTCAAGTAACAATCCAAAGTCACAAACCCCTCCTAGATCCCAGGAAAAACAGGAGTTCCCCAGGAGTCCTAGCCATGGTGATGCATCACCAAAGGTTGATTTAAACTAAAGGGGGCCGGGGGTCTAAGCGACAGTCCTCTAGCCCGTGATTCTAGTGTTATGGGTCGCACCAACTTAGAGTTTGAAATCAAACAAATTAAAGGTCAAACTATCTATATTGATGTTTCAATATATGACAAAACTGTAGATGCTGTTGTTGACACAGCTGCTATGATTACACTGGTCAAGGACAGTTTGTTTTTTGAAATATTTGGTGAAGCACATTTAAAATCAAAGTGTATTCTCAAGGGCATAGGTTCAGACCCTGTAACCGGTTACCTAGTCGACAATGTCCCAATATCTATTGGTCAATACACTTATATGCAAAGTGTTTGCATTGCTCCTATAAGTGAACCGGTTATACTAGGGTTAGATTTTCTTAAACAAAATGGGGCCATTGTTGACTTATCCAGAGATGAACTTTCTTTGGATGGTCAAACTGTAAAAACAAAAGTTGTCTTTGATTCAGAATTTAAAATTTCAAGAGTAAAGGTTTCAAAACATACCGTAGTTCCTCCAAATACAATAGGATACATTTCAACCAAATTAGAGACACCTCTTCAAGGAGATTTTTTAGTTACTCCATCAACTTTAAAACATTGTTTATTATCTAGTGTGTGTGGCAACGGTGCATCAATCACTCTAAAGGTTATAAATGATTCTGATTATTTTGTTACATTTAAAAAAGACAAATTTGTTGGTATTGCTGAACCAGTTGATTCTGTCAATAAACATAGTGCATGTGCACCAGAGATTGGTATTTTGCGTTGTGAGGCATCTTCTGAGGATCAGACTCTCCCTGACTATTTGAAAGACATGTATGAAAACAACTCAAAAGACTTGACAATTGAGGAACAGTCGCAATTTAAGAAATTAATTATTGAATTCCAATCAATATTTTCGAAAGATGATCTTGATTTAGGGTGTTTAACAGGGGTAGAACACATAATTGTTACAACAGATGAAGTCCCTGTACATGAGAAATTTAGACGAACACCTTTAGTATTTCAAAAACAAGAGGAAGAGTACATAAACAAACTATTAGAACAAAAAGTAATAGAGCCCTCTTGTTCAGATTGGTCATCTGCCCCTGTTCTTGTAAGGAAAAAAACGGGTGAGCTCCGTTATTGTATAGACTACAGGGCCTTGAACAATAAAACAGTTAAGGATAATTTTAATATCCCATTAATAGAAGACTGCTTGGACTCCCTACAAGGCAAGAAACTATTTTCATCTTTAGATCTTTCCGCTGGATTTTACCAAATTCCGTTACAAGAACAGTCTCGGAACAAAACTAGTTTTTCCACAAGATTCGGGAGTTTCCGTTGGATCCGAATGCCTATGGGTTTGTCAAATAGTCCGGCAACTTTTCAGCGGGCTATGAATTTAGTGATGAGAGGGTTAACTTGGGATGAAATTATTGTTTATTTAGATGACATTATTGTAATGGCCTTAACAATTCCCTTACCTGGTTAGTTAAATTCAAACATATTGAGGGTCAGCTGGCCAGATGGCTTGAAGAGTTATCACAATATAATATGACAGTTATACACCGGAAGGGCTCCGAACATGTGAATGCGGACGCATTAAGCCGTGTTGAGGATGCTGTTCCGGAGTGTGACTGTTATAATGCGGGTTGTAGTTTGGACAAGCTGCCTTGTGGGGGTTGTCCCTATTGTAGTCGAGCGCATCGACAGTGGGAGCGGTTCTCAGAGGATGTTGATGACGTGGTACCACTTTCTATCCGTACTGTTATCCCTCAACATGTAACAAGTAATTCAACTATGGAAGGTGATTTGTCTAATTGGACAGAGAACATGTCATTTGTGCAATTATTGGAGGCCCAGGTTAGATGACCCAGATATAAATTTGATTATTTACTGGTTACAACATGACTATCAACCTTCAATTCAAGACCTGCAACTCTGCTCAAACTACACTAGGTTATTATGGTTAAACAAAGACAAACTCAGTTTCAGGAGTGGAGTTTTATACTATAATTGGCTTAATCACGACAAACTGGGCTCCAGAGAATGTTTAATTGTCCCGGTTTCTTTAAGAGAAAAGGTCCTCAAAGCCTGCCATGATGACCGCAACTCGGGTCATTTAGGAGTAAATAAAACCTTGGACCGAGTCCGAAACAAATATTACTGGCATTCAATAAATTTGGATGTAAGGTTACATGTTCAAGGTTGCCACTCCTGTAACAAAAACAAAAAAGGTCACACTACACCTAAGGCATCTTTAGGTACTTTTCATTCAGGTTTCCCCATGGAAAGGGTTCACTTGGATATTCTTGGACCATTCCATCTCAGCAAAAGTGGCAATCGCTATATTTTGGTTATGGTAGACCAATTCACAAAGTGGGTTGAGCTGGCGGCTTTGCCTGAGCAAAATGCACAGGCCACTGTCAGAGCCTTTATGAGTCGTTTTGTGAGTACATTTGGTTGTCCATTAGAGGTTCACACTGATCAGGGAAAGAATTTTCAGTCAGATCTATTCAAGGCTTTTTGTGAGGTCTTTGAAATTAGCACAACAAGAACAACGCCTTATAGGCCCTCTAGTAATGGTCAATGTGAAGTCTTTAACAGAACAATACTTTCAATGATTCGAAGTTATATATCTAGAGGGTTGAAAGATTGGGATGAATTCTTGCCAACTATCAGCATGGCCCTTCATTCTATGAAAAATAAAAGCACAGGTTTTAGTGCAAATATGCTGATGCTTGGAAGGGAGACAATCCAACCTTTAGACATACTCCTTGGTCAGTGCGATTTTCTTAGGTCTGACCACTGTGATTGGTTGAAAAACTTGGTCAGCATTCTGTCCCAGGCTCATTCTGTAGCCAGAACAAATATAGGTGAAGCCCAGTTTCGTCAGAAACGTGATTACGATCTGAGAGTACTACAACACCCATATGAAATTGGTGATACTGTTTATATTCGTGATTCTTCAACAAAGGTTGGGGTGAGTGCAAAATTGCGAACTCCTTGGAAAGGTCCTTTCCTTGTCACCAACGTGCGCACCCCAGTGTACACTGTTGAGGACAGGAAAAATAAATTTGTGATACACCATGATCGCCTCAAGCCCTGTCGGGATTCAGACCTGTCGGTCTGGCTGAAGCGTAAAAGGCACAATCTTTTAGGTTTAGCCAGTCAGGGAGATCGGGACCCCAAACTCGATAATGACAACTTTCCGGACGTTGGTTTGCTTGATGATAATGACAATTTTCTGGATATTGATTTTGACCCTGAATTGTCGATAGATCTTGATGCAACGTTGCCGTACATGCTTCCAGATGATTCAATTCATGATTATGATTTTTCTGATGATATTTCAAATGAACGGATGGACCCTGACACTAGATCACAAACTGCACTAGAACCACATAGTAATGTTACTTCTCGGACTGGTCGTCATATTAAGCTGCCCGAGCGATACAGGGATTGAACCAATTAATAATTAATAGCACGGTCAGTTCAGGCCGTGTCTTTAGCTGACAGTTTATATTGTATTTATCGGTCAGTTCAGGCTGTCTTTAGCTGACTGTTTATATTGTATTTATCGGTCAGTTCAGGCTGTGTCTTTAGCTGACTGTTTATATTGTATTTACCGGTCAGTTCAGGCTGTGTATTTAGCTGACTGTCTGTGTTGTATTTATTGGTTAGTTCAGGCTGCGTCTTCAGCTAACTGAAAATATTTATACGCCAAATTATAACCGGCTAAGTATTCGTATTATGCATATTTATATACATGTATATAGTTGCATCGGCTCAGGCTGTGACTTCAGCTCATGCAACATTGGGAGTCATTTCTTGTATATCTAAAATAAATCCGGTCGTTGCGACTCAGGCTGTGTCTTCAGTCACAGCAACCTGATTTTATGGGATAAAGCAATAATGTGTATAATGTATAACAGTATAATGGTTTAGGATCTTAAATGTTAATAAAATGAGCAAATTATTTAACTTTGGCAGAATATTTAAAGCGTTCAATCATCCTTATAATTTTAGAATTCGCAATGGACCAAAAGAAAAAAGCATTCGTCTGCCTGTGAGCTTTGCAACACAGAGGGTCTTGCCCACCTTAAGAGGCATATGATAGTGACTCATATACCTTGGTATATGAGTCCTGCATTTGCATGCGCTGATTGCCAACGTGCCGAACATAATGGAGCACAATATTCTCGTTTCCATTCTAAGCATGAAGGTATTAATTTTAGTCAGTCCAACCTGTCAGCCTGGTTTCTTTTGGTTAATGGACTTTTATTATTTATTGGTCAGTGTTTGGGTGTGCAAAGTTTGGCTGACCTTCATGCTCTTGTTGTAGAACAAATGCTGTATTCCACACGTCCTGATTTCTCTGAGGAAGAACTTGTCTTTCTCCGGGAATACGACCGACAGGCTGGGCTGGAGCCGTTGCAGGATATCACAGGTTACCAAAACTCACCTCCAGCTAGGTTGAGTTGCTGTCTCCACTACCACGTCCTTGGTAAATTGATCCTGCGTCTGGATTCAGTAGCTAGGCAGAAAATAATGTACCTGTCTGGTTACTGTCTCCCGGATGGCTCCAGTCCTCCAACAGGACATCCTATGTTGAAGATAGTTCTTATAGATAGCCATACTCATCTGGATGAGCTTTTTGGTCGTCATGGCCAGACATATCATTCTCTGGAACAATTGTCCGATCCCCGCCACAGGTTAAAGTATGTTGTTGCCAATTATGTTTTCCCATCAAAGTGGCAAATTATAAGGCATCATTCGGAGATGGACCCCCGTATTCGTATTACCCTGGGAGTCCACCCCCATTTGATTCATGAGCATAGTTACTCTGGGTATTTCCGGGATCTGACAGCCAAGATTGAGGGGACTGACAGAGTCGTTGGTGTGGGTGAAGTGGGTCTTGACTTTACCACAAGCTGCCGTTGTAACACGGCCCACAATACTGAAGCCTGCGTCCGTGGTAAAGTCAAGGCTCAGCATGCATTCCTGCGGCAATGTCTGTCCCTGGCTAACAGTCTTGGTAAACCCATAGTGATTCACTGCAGGGATAGAGGTAATGGATCAGCTGCCCAGGAAGTTTTACTGATGCTGAAGGAAATGAATCTTACTCATTTACCTATTCAGCGCCACTGTTTCATTGGAAATGCGGACGAGTATGTGCAGTGGAGCACATCCCTTCCCAACTGCCTATTTAGTCTCTCTCTTCGCTCGTTGCAGGATCCCTCCACCAGGGAAGCTCTTGTTAGACATGCCGAGCCTAGAAGGTTACTCCTAGAGACCGATGCTCCCTATCTAGCAAAAGACCCAGCAGAAGTATTCCGAGTGGCCCAGGAAGCTTCAAGGACCCTCGCTATTCCCTTGGCAGAACTGGTTGGAATTTGCAATAATAATGCATCCAAATTCTTTAAATTAGCTTAAACTGGATGTATATTCTAACTTTGATTGCTGCCCCCAAATTTGCTAAAGATATTTTATTGATTATCTTTGAGCAAAGTTCTTTTGAATACCACTGTATATTTATCCTGGGTAATACGAGCTGACCATTACACTTGCAGTATGCTTTGTCTATATTATTTAACATACTTTATTTTTGGTTATTCATAGCCTGTCTGGTTATCCCAGCTTGTATGTTCTAGATACCAGACGGACTTGTAAATTAATATGCTTTCTTAAGAAAAAACAAAACAAAACCTATATATTCTTGATAACGTATAATGACTACCACGGTGTTGTTTCAATCTTTAACCTGTGGGGAGAAATAACTCTTATTCATTTTCCACAAACATCTAAACGTGAAATACTTACAACTCATTATTAAATATATTTTACAGGTTCTAGAGAAATGTAAGTTACAAAAGTACATCCTGCTTGTAGCATTAACTAGAAAATTATCACTCAGATTATTTCTCAACTGATATTAATTAGTATACTTTAAATGTGTATTACTGACACTTCTCAGTCTTGTGTTAAGCAGAAACATCTGCCTTTATGTTAGAAGTCTATTCACTTCTTACTACTACTGATAGAAGTAATTAATAATAATTACTAAGTGCAAGTCATTGTATAACCTCTATATTACTTAAATGGAAGATGTAACAGTTGAAATTTTCTGAATGATAACCTGTGTATTCATATTCCCTATTACTCCTGTTTGGATCTCATTTTCCTATTGTAACCATTTATTAATTCTTATAGTAGATGTAGATTTATTAACAGGATATGATATCGGTCAAAGCCTCTGGTAGAATGATATGTGGTGGATCTTTATTTTATATGGTTATGCTTTATTTGTATTCATTATTCAATTTGTATATTTGGCAGTCAGTGCGTGCAATGGCTATTTTGTAATACATTATTTTATAATATTAGTACAGCATGTACATTATAACATGTATGTCTATTCATTGTATATTTGGCAGTGCGTGCAATTGCTATTTTGTAATACATTATTTTATAATATTAGTACAGCATGTATATTATAACATGTATGTCTATTCATATAGTCATGTATATATTCCTGTAGACTGTAGAGACATTAGCAGTCTTGTATATTTCTGTATCTATAGACTATTGATGGGTCGATAAGTTAGACAGATGTAAATCCTAAAATCCAAAATTACAGCATTTTAGATTAGTATTTCAGATTCACTCTGCAGGGAAGAGCTGATGCTTCAACATTGCTTTTAATCATTTAATTAAGTAATAAGACACTTGTTAAATTGTCTACCCATCAAATTCTGGTTGTGCATTTTTTCCCGTGTATACCTTTTATTTTGGACTTTCTTTAGTTTTTTGAACTTCTCTTTAGATTAAGTAATGTAAAATAATTATTTAAAAATTTAAGTCCTATTCATTTTGATCAGAAAATATTTATGTACATGTAGGTTATATACTGAGTAACTTGAACAATCATTTCGTTATTTTGACATTATAAAAGTTTCAATTTAATATTTGGGATATTGTGTTAGTCCCTAGTTGGTTTTTTTTTGCTCCTGGCATTCGGTCTTCCTGTGGACCGAGTGAAAGAATTCTTTTCAAAGAAGGAGGCGAGTGTTGGATCCGCACCTGCGGAATACCGGGATACCAGGATACCCGGATGTTGAAACTGCGAGCATGCGCGGTGGGACTGGCTCTCTCTCTTCTCCCCTGACCACTGTTCAGTGCAGACGTGTTTGACACTTCTCCAGGAGACTTGAGCATTTTCAGGTATTGTGTTTCTCATTTATACTTTATTGTTGTATCCTATTGCTTATGTTCTGTCTTGCCCATCCAACAGTAGCAACAGGAGCATTCTTTAATGGGGACTTTGTGTACACACCGTGGTCTAGAAAAACGGCTAGCTTGCCCATAAATTATCTGGAGGTGCTCGCATTAGAACCAGCAGTTATGCAATGGGCACCTTACTTTGCGAATAAGAAAGTGTTTGTTCATTCTGACAATATGGCTGCCTGTGCGATAATTAACAAAGGCTCCTGTAAGGACGCATGTGTTATGAATTCTCTCCGCAGGGTCTTCTGGCTATCTGTAATATTTAACTTCCGTCTTAAAGCTGTATATTATAAAGGTTCTTACAATGTTTTAGCAGATAGTGTTTCCCGTTTACATGAAAAAGACGGCTATCACAGATTATTAAGTCAAATGCAAAATGTTGGATATTGTCTGTTTTAATTCCAGGGTTACATGGCCGTTTGGTTAAACAGTATACTAACAGAGCCTTTGCCGAAAACACGAAGAAGACGTATAGAACTCATAGAAACTCTTATTTCAGATTTTGTAATAGTTTTGGCTATTGTGCTGTTCCTGCTTCTTCTACAACTCTATACCGTTATGCCGCTTTTCCAGCCAAAACTCTTAAATATAATTCAGTCAAACAATACTTAAATATTCTTCGTTTGTTACACGCTGAATGGGGTTTGCCCAATCCACTTCATAATGATTTTGCTTTTAATTGTACAATGAAAGGTATAAGACGCCATGATAACGTAAACAGGAAAAAACCAATCACACCGGAACTTCTACGTAAACTCCAGTCTCAACTTGATTTAACTTCCTCTAAAAACGCAACTGTGTGGGCTTTAAGTCTTTGTATGTTTTATGGGTTGTTACGTAAAAGCAATGTCATGCCAGAACGTTTAAACACTGAGAAGCATCTACGCCGGCGTGATATAATCTTTCTACCCTGGGGTATACAATTACAAATTAGATGGAGCAAAGTAATTCAGTTTCGATCAAGGAACTTTGAAGTTCCTTTGGCTCGTATGAGAGGAAGCACACTTTGTCCAGTCCAAGCTGTATTTTATTGCTTTCAACAAACGGCCAGTGCCGAGTTAGATGGGCCCGCTTTCATGTTCTGGTCTAATGGTCGGTTACAGGCTATGACAGGTAAAATCTTTCTTAGCAGAGTGCGCACCTGTCTTACTCTAGCCGGAATTAGCCCAGAAGAGATATCCAATCATAGTTATAGAAGGGGTGGGGCCACCTTTTGTTATACCATAGGATTGTCTGAAGACTCCATCAAAATGTTGGGTGATTGGCGGTCAAATTGTTATGAACATTACATTGATAATGATGTTAAATCAAGACTTCACTTTGTTACTCAGATGCAAAAGGCAATCTAAGATTAGTGTTCTAATAAAATTAGTTCAGGTATCTACTTACTACTCCTACTTATCGGAGAAATGGACGAATTATTCATTTATGATTTCAGTACTATTGTTTTCGGATTTTATATTACAGTAAAAACCCTCATTATGGACACTCGATATTACGGGCATCCTGGTATTATGGGCGATTTTTTTAAAGAACAGACATTTTCTCTTCTTCTTGATTTAAACCCACAATTAAGGACAACCCGCTATAAAGGACACTTTCCCTCAGTCCCTCAGGTGTCCGTAATAGAGGGGTTTCACTGTATTGTGATGAGTATTGTATACTTGCCATTCTAAATGCTTGTACGAATTTGTAAAATGTGTCATATATTACTGTGCTGATCTATCTATATTATATGCGCGCTTACTCGTAGTTTGGAGCTGCAGCTAGTTTATATAGTTTAATAAAGCTCTCATTATACCCCTATTTGCTCTTGATTGATTGTTTAAAAGTCAAAACAAAATTTCTTTGAATACAAATTAATGCAAACATTGTGTTACAATGGCTGGAAATAGCAAAATCCGATCCTATCGAAATCAAACTGCATTGGCTTTTTTAAATCACGTATTGTTGCTAAATGTCCCTGTTATATGTATTGATAAAATCGAATTGTTAAAATTTACCATAGCATCTTATTCACAGATGACAATTTTCATAAATATCAAAATTATTAATAGTAATTAATAATTTAAATAATGTTATATAACATACCTTTTACGTTTGAGACTTAAGACAACAAATGTGACAGCAGCTGCAACAACTATTGCCAAACCACCGGCTATGCCTCCATAGACTGCCATTGAGGAAATCATGACTGATGATGTGTCGGTGCGTATTTCTACACAAGTAGCATGAAAGGGTTAAAGTTGTTTTCATCGCACAATTCTTTTTCTTTATTTGTGAAAGATTTTATAGATAATATTTTGCTGATATTACTGACTTTTTAAAGTTGTTTATTCTTTACCTTATCCGAATTTAATCAAGAAAGAGAAGCTATTTTAATGGTTGTATTTAAACAATTTTAATCGTTATTAAGTTTTTTTCGTCACAATTTTGTTAGGAATACATATACAAAAGCGAACGGGTTAAACTTATCAATTTACAACAAATACACTCTTGTGAAAGTCGTTACTGACAAACAATAGAGATTACAATTAAATGTTCCATATATTTTGTAGCATGATCTTATGTAATACGAAATTTCCATACGCCGTACCATAGCAGAGAGGTTTATCACTCCAAGTGTGATTTTCCAAGCACGTAAATTCCGAAATATTGCACTGACAGCCAAAATTGCTTTTAAAGAGCAGGCGTTTGCCGTTTATAAACGCTGTTTCATTCGAGTGTATTTGTCCCAGTTCTTTGAATAGAGCTCCGTTCAGGACAAGTGGTACAGGGCAGGTCGGTACTGCAATTCAAAAGAGAAATATGCAGCCATATTATATGAAATGAATATCTTCCAAGATAAATTTATCTATAAAACAACAATGCATTCAGATATATAAGTAAATGATGCTATTTTGATTTTTTTTTGCTTTTGAATAAAGACATTTTTGTGACATACTGTTTGTTGCCATTACTTATACAAGAAAACAAAAATGCAGTTATGCTATCCGATCGATTAGAAAGATGATGCTATTTTGACTTTTTTTTACTTTTGAATAAAAATTATTTTATTTAAGAATAATTTGGAAACATTTCTCACTGCATACTGGAGGTAACCCATCCCATGTACGAGATTCCATGCAACGGCGAGTTTCTGTTCCTTCCAGTAGAACCCCCTTATCACACCTTACATTTACAGTTGTATTGTAAGGGATCTCCGATTTTGCATTGTCATCAGAGTAATTATAATTCACTCCAAATATCACAGGAAGACTCGGGCATGCTACTTTTCTGCATTTCGCGGGAATACCGCTCAATGAGCCATCTGTCCGACAACTGCGAGAAAGAGATCCTGAATGATATTCGTAACCTGATTCGCATTTCAGGTTAACCGTGTCTTTAACAGCTAAAATTCCCGAGGTAAAAACATATCCATATTTATTAAGGTATACACCGTTCGTAGCAGTTTCATATTGTGCATAATTACAAACAATTTCTGTACAACTAATCGTATTCCCAAGCAAATAATCAGTTTCTGTTATGCATGTAATGTTTGAATGTCCAACTAAACGATATCCTACTTTGCATTTTAAACTTATTTCCGTACAGTTCTGAATATATGATTTATCAACAATAGAACCGTTCCGATAATAGTAATCGCCATGACTGTGTAATAGTACTCTACACATTTTCCGACAGAAAGGTTCATGTTTGATAAACGTCCATGTTTCTGTATCTTGACATTGTCTTGTCTGGTTATTCAATAGTTCATACCCCTCATCGCATTCTGGATAGATCTGGCATTGATATGTTGTAGTATAGTGCCGACAGAAAGGAATTGATTCCTTTACTATGTATTTACCATTTTGCAATATAGGTATTTGACAATATATACGTGTACATGTTGGCGGTGTTCCAATCCATGTGTGATTGTTACTACATGTTAAAGTCGTCTGTCTGTCTTTTCTGTAACCTTTTTCACAGGTAATATTTGCCGTGATTCCTTCGTACAATTTATTCGAATAAATAACAGCGCCATGTTGGATAATAAGCGGCTGGCATCCCGGCACTAAATAATGAAAAAACAATAACTGACTCTTTAATTTCTTTATTTTTGAAGATTTTTAAATCCACATAAAAATTAATTCTTTATTGATTCTATAATAAGGTATCGCAAAAATGAAGAAAAACTACCGGCGAATTAACTACATATTAATACACAACCCTGTCGCCGTTTTGTATATTTCGAATATAAAAATAATGTTTGTCACATGTATAATATATATCTTAAAATTAACAGAAAATCCTAATCAATATTTTGGAAACACAATGTGTTTATTTTGAAACAAAAATCAATATTATGTGTTGCTGTTAGCAGGTTATATAAATGAGTCTGTTGGAAGAAAATAATCATTATTTTTCAAGTGCACGCACAACTTGTGTTAACAAGGGGCGTTTGCCACATGTACCTTCTTCTCAAACCCCCGTAGCAATTGTATAAAAATATATAAGATAGCAGATAAGTTTATCACTTAAATTTTGAGTTTCCAAGCATTGTAAATTTAGACACGTTAAATTCTTACAAACATTGCAGCTAAGCATTAAACTTGTGCCATTTGTAAATGTCGTTTCATTTGGCTGTACCATTTCTGTTGAAAAGTCAAGTACAGACCGAAACTAAAATAAAGTTTTTTGGACTTTTAAGCAATAAAAAGTGAATACTATTTATTTTTTAATAGGTTATCGCTGTGTTGTAGACCCAAAGAATATTTTGAAATTGTCTGATTACCAGTAAAAGATAAGTGTTATTTGTGAATGGTATTGTCAAACTAATTGCTAATATTTAATTGAAAATAGAGTGGCTACATAAACATTTAAAACATCTTTACGTAGAACAGCAGAGGAGTAAATAAATTTACTTATAAATTTAATATAAAATTTAAGAATTAAATTTAATTTAATAAAAAATAATTATAATTATTTGAAAATAAAATTTAAGTTAATAATAATAATAATAATAATAATAATAATAATAATAATATAGTACTCAAAATTTGATAGGGATCGTTTTCCGTTTTTTCAAGTGCACGCACAACTTGTGTTAACAAGGGGCGTTTGCCACATGTACCTTCTTCTCAAACCCCCGTAGCAATTGTATAAAAATATATAAGATAGCAGATAAGTTTATCACTTAAATTTTGAGTTTCCAAGCATTGTAAATTTAGACACGTTAAATTCTTACAAACATTGCAGCTAAGCATTAAACTTGTGCCATTTGTAAATGTCGTTTCATTTGGCTGTACCATTTCTGTTGAAAAGTCAAGTACAGACCGAAACTAAAATAAAGTTTTTTGGACTTTTAAGCAATAAAAAAGTGAATACTATTTATTTTTTAATAGGTTATCGCTGTGTTGTAGACCCAAAGAATATTTTGAAATTGTCTGATTACCAGTAAAAGATAAGTGTTATTTGTGAATGGTATTGTCAAACTAATTGCTAATATTTAATTGAAAATAGAGTGGCTACATAAACATTTAAAACATCTTTACGTAGAACAGCAGAGGAGTAAATAAATTTACTTATAAATTTAATATAAAATTTAAGAATTAAATTTAATTTAATAAAAAATAATTATAATTATTTGAAAATAAAATTTAAGTTAATAATAATAATAATAATAATAATAATAATAATAATAATAATAATAATAATAATAATAATATAGTACTCAAAATTTGATAGGGATCGTTTTCCGTTTTATACCGAATTATTGCCCTCACCAAGTGCCAACTGCTGTTCTGTTACAACAGTTTGTCGGCTCACTCTTTATTTGGCACAAAGCTGGTGTCAAATGAAAAAAATTCAAGAATCACAGCAAATATTTTATCATTTCAACCTTATGTAAGGAATAAACACATTCATTTAAGCGATCCTTATCAAATTTTGAGTAGTATAATTATAATATAAGTTTGTTACTGCATGTTGGGGATGGTCCATCCCACGAGCCATTTTCCATGCAGCGTCGAATGTTTGTTCCTTCCTGTAAGATCCCGCTATCACAGCTAACATAAACAGTAGTGTTACATGGATAGACAGATGTGAAATTATCACCAGAATATTGGTAACTCACTCCATTGACTAAAGGAAGAGGTTGACATGTCACCCTTTTACATATCGCTGCAGTTCCGCTCAATGTTCCATCTGTCTGACATGTGCGGGAAGGAGATCCCGAAAAATATTTGTGACCTAATTCACATTTCAGGTTGACTGTCTCATTAAATGCTAAAATTCCTGAGGTAAAAGCATCTCCGAATTTACGAATGTAAACACCGTTCGAAGCGGTTTCATCTTTTGTGTAATTGCAAACAATTGCTTGACAATTGGGTATATTCCCAAGCAAATCTCTTGATCCACTCTGACATGTTATATTCGAATGTCCAACTATACGATATCCTTCGGTGCATTTTAGAATTATGTCCGTACCGTTTGGAATATATGTTTTGTAAACAATAGATTCGTTTCGATAATAGTAATCGCCATGACTGTGTAATGGTACTCTACACATTTTCCGACAGACAGGTTCATGTTTGATAAACGTCCATGTTTCTGTATCTTGACATCGTCTTGTCTGGTTATTCAATAGTTCATACCCCTCATCGCATTCTGGATAGATATGACATTGATACGGACTACCTAGAGTAGTATTGTACTGACAGAGAGCTAGTGAATTCTTTATTATGTATTTACCGTTTTGCAACATTGGTATTTGATAATATATACGTGTACATGTTGGTGGGGTTCCAATCCATGTCTGATTGTCGCTGCATGTTAAAGTTGTCTGTTCATCAACTCTCTTTCCACATGAAATATTTGCTATGCTCCCTTTGTACAATCCATTCGAATATATGACTTCGCCATTATGTATAGTGATCGACTGGCACCATGGCACTAAAAAATGAAAACATTTCTACCGTTATGACATATTTAAAATTCGAGATTAAGGCAAATTCCGTGTTTACACAAGAATGAAAACATGTCTATTGTTATGCCATATTTAAAACTCCAGATTAAAGGCAAATTCCGTAATAACCTCACTTTTAAAAGGCAAAATAACATGTATAATACTTTATTTAATTAGTTACTTCAGTAATTTAAATAAGAATGCGGACAATTTAGTTTACCATACACTCTGTGGTAAGTTATCCGATTTTTTAATTTTCAGTTTTATAACCGTTTAACGAAGTTATATGTGACGCTTTATATACACCAACTTTAAATTTCCGTAATAAAAAGAAAAAAGGTGAAATATGCATATTAGGAATAGCATCTAGCAGACACAGCCTCCCCACACAGCCACAAAGAATGACGTGACATTTACACGGTGACAATGGCAATGATTTCATTAATATATTACACAGTTTCGGATATGTGCATCTTTTCTAATAAAATATTTTGACATGTGTACTTTAAAAGTGTATTTAAGATTTTTACTAATTGTTTTAATTCTAGTTTTCAGTTTTCTCATTGACTACTTATTTCAAAGATAACCAAGAAACTCATAGTATAAACAAGAACAATAGGACAATAACTTAAAATTGTTTAATTTCATTTATAAATAAATAAAACAAAACAAACAACACTTTAGATGTGTGCCAATAAAACGGTATCTACGATTTTTACTTTTTGTTTTAATGCTTTTTTGAAAATTCAAATTTGTCTAAGACCAATTAATACGGAATCTACCCTACGATTTCGATTACGGTATTGCGCATGAGCAACAAGGAGTACCTTGAAACTTTGAAACCATGTCGCAAAATAAGGCTTCTGATTGGACCATGTGACTTTCATCCGGGTGCAATAGCCTTTTGTGCTTACTTCCGGATTTAAAAACTGAAAAGCCGCCATTTTGTTTCTCGATTCACATTTTCAGAAGTTCTTCTTCCATATGTTAGATAACAATTAAGATTAAACTCGCCAAAAAAATTAAGTTAAATAAGTTTCTACATTGATTAAAACCTAATATTGTCACAGAGTAAGGGTCTAACAGTAAACTCCACCGTAGCGATGCGCATTACGGTAGTTGTTTGAAATTTGGTTAATTAATTTAAATACAGAGTGATAAAGTGACGATTACACCGGTTTCCCCAACATTCTAAACATTGGAATTTTAGGTTGTATTATGGTAAATAACTCAGTATTCCTCCGTGGTCCACTCGAATGTAGTGCGAATTGCTAAATAGTTCATTATTCTTTCTGTATCTAAAGACATGAAATACTTCATAATGTGGTTATTTTTGTTCATTATGATACAAGCAATCATTTAGAAATAATTTGAGACATAAAATAAGAAATTCTGACAGAAAATGGATGATCAGTTAATTGGAAAATGAAAGTAGGTAGTTTGGGGAAATCCCGCGTATGGATACTAGACAAATTGAGGGTGACGTCATTCGGTGGACTGGGATTTTCTTACAAGTAAGTTAACATGCCATTTGCTTTATTGTAGACAAAAGGGAATGGACAGACCTTCAAGCTGATACCAGGTTTTGCTGGGATTAAGACATAAATAAAACGACAAGATGCAATTGAAAATCATTTATTTAACATTAGTGTCTATGGAGAATTTTTTACCATAATACAACCTATAAGAAAAAATAACAACTTCCGGGTACTTGTTTATTTTTGTCGTCTGCAGTCAGAATGTCTTTAAATCACTTTTTCTTAGCATTACAAAGAAGAATAGACACAAAATGTGAAGTATTTGGCAACAAGGGGTGTTTAAGGTGGGGTGGGACACTTAGGGACCAAAAGGGCATGAGGTATGGGAGAATGAGAGTGAAATTTCCTGGTGACACAGTTAGCAGATATTATTATATTCATAGACTTGTTTATCAAATACACCACAACATGGAAAGGCTTCCAGAGGACATGCATGTCTCACATCTTTGTCATTATTCATTGTGTTGCAATTTCAGCCATCTAAATTTAGAGCCGCAGGCGGTAAACAACCAAAGGCAGGCCTGCAGGGATAGAGCTGATTGTCTGGGGCATGAAATAAATGGGGAGGAATTGCCAAAGTGTATTTTTAGGTATTTATTTATTATTTATTTAAATTTTTAAATGGTTAAAATATGATAAAAACAACAACATATTTACACTATATACATCAATTCACTCTTTCGGCATATTCTGTCGGTGAAAACTGCCTGTCCGACAAGTCAGAATATGGCGATAAAATGAATACAAGCACATTTGTTAGTGAAGCACTGGAAAACACTGTTAACTGGAATAGCAGTGGTCACTTAAGTGTGGTATAGCACTAAAATCAGGTTTTGGATCTGTCATACCCTTAGAATAGTGCAAATTTGAGTGAAGGCTGAATCGCCGCTTTCGTGTAGCATATCGTGACAGCCTTGCACGAAGCTTGTATTTCTCTGATTTCAGTCGTGCGTCTCTTTGCTCGGTTCTTTGCAAGAACCGGATAACCGATGAGCCTCTTTTTATTGGTGCTCCAGTTCTTTCTGACTTGAGTAGTACAGAGTTAGCATAGCCAAGATTTAGTTTTAGAATGGTGCTATGGATGCGACCAGTGCTATTGCGGGCAAAGTTCATTTGTTTGGGAGTGGCAAATTGATAGGCCCTATTCACTGCCTCACATTTCTGTGTGGATGTCAGCAGTTTAGTTTTTTCAATGCTGTCTGGGCCTAATAGCATGTTTATGCAAGATTTCAGAACAGCCTCATCTGAAACAGTCATCTTAATCTTGCAGCTGGTTGGCATGTAGGCCTTTGCAATATGAAACTGCCCATTGTATACAAGACTGTATTTTTGACATGATGAGCCACAGTAGCCTTTGTAGCACATTATAATGGCACTAACTATTTTAGGCATGTCCTTTTTTACTTTGTGAATGTCGCCCTTGTATTTTTTGTGACACTGTTTCAGCTCAGCTTTACACCTTGAGCGAATTGACAAAGCAAACCGGTTACGTATGTTAGTCTTATGCGAAGCCGGTGCGTTGAACATGCCTTTACTGAATGGTGCCTTATTAATGGCTCTTTTCATAGAATTTGCCAAATGCCTAATGTCTTTCAGGTGTGTGACAGGCTTTATTTGGCCTCTATCTACTCCACTGTGGCCTTTGGAGTCACCATCTCCAGTGAAACAGGCTATATTTAAGTCCTGGTTTATTTGCTGGGTGACAGCCTCATTCCACCTTCCCTCATTGCCAATGGAGTCTGACTCTTTGATTGTGGCTGAACAGTGGCCAGAATGATTTGGGCACTCAACATTGATGCCTTTGTTTTTCAGTCTGCTTGCCACAACACATAGCTTACTGGCCACATGGACCCCAATGACAGGCTTGGATCTTGTGTTGTTGTCACACATAGTAGTTACAGCAATAGTGCCTCCTTGAAAAGGTGTACTGTCACTGCTGAACAGAGGGTTATTATAGCAACTGTCACCCTCAGTATTGACTAAGGATGGGTCTGACAGGCCACACAGTTTATTGTCTGATTTAATTTGCTGTCTTATTTGTGACATGCTTTGTTCATTAAGCTCTATTACTGATGTTGAAACATGATTTGCCATAGCTTGCTGCGCAGACAGATTTGGAGGCGGAATATTGGCATTGGCCAATATCCGGATTAAGCCGGTATTGGATATTGGCGTGGTCATGAGACCCAGTTGTATACCAACATTAATTTGTGCTGCTTTTCTGCCCCTTGCATCAGTTTCAACCTCCTCATAGAGCTTGTAGTATGGGCTGACATATGAGCACTTCTCACAGAAGAGGCGCTCACTGGCAGCCCAGCCCCAAGCCCTTGAGTTGGCAGCATCAATCATCAGATAGCCATTGCATTGAGGCTTTAAAGACATGTGCTTTCTAATTTCAGAGTTGAACATTAGACAGACATCCAGAAGCCTATAAATCTTGTTGACAAGCAAGTCAGGGTGGTAGCTACCAGAGTCAACTTTATCATGTTTATGGTGTGTGTACTCCTCAAGCAGGGTTTTGGCTTTAGACAGACTGCGGAGTGGTTTCACATTCGTACTTGAGCCATCAACATCTTTAAAAGTAAGAATTTCTCCTTCCTGTACAATTCGGTCATTAAAAGTTTGTTCGGGCAAACGTGCATATTTGGATTCAGAGGTATTTTCCTCATATTCGAATGACTTCCCTTTCATAGCACTCGGGCGGCCTTTTTTGAACCCAGTTTTAGCCCCTATGTGTTTTCTTTTCCTATAAGACACCATATTTGAGAGTCAAACAGACACTAGTGTGGCTTAGGGAGTACACACACACCTTAGAAACATTTTGCTGACATTATATAGGTAACCTACTATGTTAAGGTGCTACAATCACAAATTGGTGTTAAGGTGATGTCAATGGCAATAACAGCCTTAATTAGCTAATTACAGTGTAGGCCTTTAATTGACTGGGTTGGCCACTCAAATCAGCTAATTATTAAAGGTGCTCATAAAAGTTTGTTGAAATTATATTGTTTTGATGAAATAAGTGAATTTTAGTCAGTATTTTTTTATGTTTGGGTCAGTAAATTTGTGTTGAATGTGAAAATTGATGTAAAAACAGCCATTTTTGTTTAAAAAATTGAATTAATTGCACTTGCATGGCTGCTTATAGTAAAAAAATCAGACTTTTGCAGTGTAATCATACAATTTAACTTTTAATACAATCAAAAAAGTCAATATGACATGAAAAAGTAACGCGTTTTTAAAATGGCACCCAAAATGTTGCGATATATGAAATCAGCAAAAATGAGCTCAAAATGGCTTGACCGAGGCCATGGATAGTGGCTATATAGATATGGTGTTTTTCATGGAACGGGTAATCAGAATGCTTTGAAATTTGAAAACATTTCTTAGAAAAGGTGCAGCAATATGTAGAACAAATATAGAGTTATTATAAAGAAATTAAGTTCTCTTATATAAGAAAAAATAACAACTTCCGGGTACTTGTTTATTTTTGTCGTCTGCAGTCAGAATGTCTTTAAATCACTTTTTCTTAGCATTACAAAGAAGAATAGACACAAAATGTGAAGTATTTGGCAACAAGGGGTGTTTAAGGTGGGGTGGGACACTTAGGGACCAAAAGGTCATGAGGTATGGGAGAATGAGAGTGAAATTTCCTGGTGACACAGTTAGCAGATATTATTATATTCATAGACTTGTTTATCAAATACACCACAACATGGAAAGGCTTCCAGAGGACATGCATGTCTCACATCTTTGTCATTATTCATTGTGTTGCAATTTCAGCCATCTAAATTTAGAGCCGCAGGCGGTAAACAACCAAAGGCAGGCCTGCAGGGATAGAGCTGATTGTCTGGGGCATGAAATAAATGGGGAGGAATTGCCAAAGTGTATTTTTAGGTATTTATTTATTATTTATTTAAATTTTTAAATGGTTAAAATATGATAAAAACAACAACATATTTATACTATATACATCAATTCACTCTTTCGGCATATTCTGTCGGTGAAAACTGCCTGTCCGACAAGTCAGAATATGGCGATAAAATGAATACAAGCACATTTGTTAGTGAAGCACTGGAAAACACTGTAAACTGGAATAGCAGTGGTCACTTAAGTGTGGTATAGCACTAAAATCAGGTTTTGGATCTGTCATACCCTTAGAATAGTGCAAATTTGAGTGAAGGCTGAATCGCCGCTTTCGTGTAGCATATCGTGACAGCCTTGCACGAAGCTTGTATTTCTCTGATTTCAGTCGTGCGTCTCTTTGCTCGGTTCTTTGCAAGAACCGGATAACCGATGAGCCTCTTTTTATTGGTGCTCCAGTTCTTTCTGACTTGAGTAGTACAGAGTTAGCATAGCCAAGATTTAGTTTTAGAATGGTGCTATGGATGCGACCAGTGCTATTGCGGGCAAAGTTCATTTGTTTGGGAGTGGCAAATTGATAGGCCCTATTCACTGCCTCACATTTCTGTGTGGATGTCAGCATTTTAGTTTTTTCAATGCTGTCTGGGCCTAATAGCATGTTTATGCAAGATTTCAGAACAGCCTCATCTGAAACAGTCATCTTAATCTTGCAGCTGGTTGGCATGTAGGCCTTTGCAATATGAAACTGCCCATTGCATACAAGACTGTATTTTTGACATGATGAGTCACAGTAGCCTTTGTAGCACATTATAATGGCACTAACTATTTTAGGCATGTCCTTTTTTACTTTGTGAATGTCGCCCTTGTATTTTTTGTGACACTGTTTCAGCTCAGCTTTACACCTTGAGCGAATTGACAAAGCAAACCGGTTACGTATGTTAGTCTTATGCGAAGCCGGTGCGTTGAACATGCCTTTACTGAATGGTGCCTTATTAATGGCTCTTTTCATAGAATTTGCCAAATGCCTAATGTCTTTCAGGTGTGTGACAGGCTTTATTTGGCCTCTATCTACTCCACTGTGGCCTTTGGAGTCACCATCTCCAGTGAAACAGGCTATATTTAAGTCCTGGTTTATTTGCTGGGTGACAGCCTCATTCCACCTTCCCTCATTGCCAATGGAGTCTGACTCTTTGATTGTGGCTGAACAGTGGCCAGAATGATTTGGGCACTCAACATTGATGCCTTTGTTTTTCAGTCTGCTTGCCACAACACATAGCTTACTGGCCACATGGACCCCAATGACAGGCTTGGATCTTGTGTTGTTGTCACACATAGTAGTTACAGCAATAGTGCCTCCTTGAAAAGGTGTACTGTCACTGCTGAACAGAGGGTTATTATAGCAACTGTCACCCTCAGTATTGACTAAGGATGGGTCTGACAGGCCACACAGTTTATTGTCTGATTTAATTTGCTGTCTTATTTGTGACATGCTTTGTTCATTAAGCTCTATTACTGATGTTGAAACATGATTTGCCATAGCTTGCTGCGCAGACAGATTTGGAGGCGGAATATTGGCATTGGCCAATATCCGGATTAAGCCGGTATTGGATATTGGCGTGGTCATGAGACCCAGTTGTATACCAACATTAATTTGTGCTGCTTTTCTGCCCCTTCCATCAGTTTCAACCTCCTCATAGAGCTTGTAGTATGGGCTGACATATGAGCACTTCTCACAGAAGAGGCGCTCACTGGCAGCCCAGCCCCAAGCCCTTGAGTTGGCAGCATCAATCATCAGATAGCCATTGCATTGAGGCTTTAAAGACATGTGCTTTCTAATTTCAGAGTTGAACATTAGACAGACATCCAGAAGCCTATAAATCTTGTTGACAAGCAAGTCAGGGTGGTAGCTACCAGAGTCAACTTTATCATGTTTATGGTGTGTGTACTCCTCAAGCAGGGTTTTGGCTTTAGACAGACTGCGGAGTGGTTTCACATTCGTACTTGAGCCATCAACATCTTTAAAAGTAAGAATTTCTCCTTCCTGTACTATTCGGTCATTAAAAGTTTGTTCGGGCAAACGTGCAAATTTGGATTCAGAGGTATTTTCCTCATATTCGAATGACTTCCCTTTCATAGCACTCGGGCGGCCTTTTTTGAACCCAGTTTTAGCCCCTATGTGTTTTCTTTTCCTATAAGACACCATATTTGAGAGTCAAACAGACACTAGTGTGGCTTAGGGAGTACACACACACCTTAGAAACATTTTGCTGACATTATATAGGTAACCTACTATGTTAAGGTGCTACAATCACAAATTGGTGTTAAGGTGATGTCAATGGCAATAACAGCCTTAATTAGCTAATTACAGTGTAGGCCTTTAATTGACTGGGTTGGCCACTCAAATCAGCTAATTATTAAAGGTGCTCATAAAAGTTTGTTGAAATTATATTGTTTTGATGAAATAAGTGAATTTTAGTCAGTATTTTTTTATGTTTGGGTCAGTAAATTTGTGTTGAATGTGAAAATTGATGTAAAAACAGCCATTTTTGTTTAAAAAATTGAATTAATTGCACTTGCATGGCTGCTTATAGTAAAAAAATCAGACTTTTGCAGTGTAATCATACAATTTAACTTTTAATACAATCAAAAAAGTCAATATGACATGAAAAAGTAACGCGTTTTTAAAATGGCACCCAAAATGTTGCGATATATGAAATCAGCAAAAATGAGCTCAAAATGGCTTGACCGAGGCCATGGATAGTGGCTATATAGATATGGTGTTTTTCATGGAACGGGTAATCAGAATGCTTTGAAATTTGAAAACATTTCTTAGAAAAGGTGCAGCAATATGTAGAACAAATATAGAGTTATTATAAAGAAGTTAAGTTCTCTTATATAAGAAAAAATAACAACTTCCGGGTACTTGTTTATTTTTGTCGTCTGCAGTCAGAATGTCTTTAAATCACTTTTTCTTAGCATTACAAAGAAGAATAGACACAAAATGTGAAGTATTTGGCAACAAGGGGTGTTTAAGGTGGGGTGGGACACTTAGGGACCAAAAGGTCATGAGGTATGGGAGAATGAGAGTGAAATTTCCTGGTGACACAGTTAGCAGATATTATTATATTCATAGACTTGTTTATCAAATACACCACAACATGGAAAGGCTTCCAGAGGACATGCATGTCTCACATCTTTGTCATTATTCATTGTGTTGCAATTTCAGCCATCTAAATTTAGAGCCGCAGGCGGTAAACAACCAAAGGCAGGCCTGCAGGGATAGAGCTGATTGTCTGGGGCATGAAATAAATGGGGAGGAATTGCCAAAGTGTATTTTTAGGTATTTATTTATTATTTATTTAAATTTTTAAATGGTTAAAATATGATAAAAACAACAACATATTTATACTATATACATCAATTCACTCTTTCGGCATATTCTGTCGGTGAAAACTGCCTGTCCGACAAGTCAGAATATGGCGATAAAATGAATACAAGCACATTTGTTAGTGAAGCACTGGAAAACACTGTTAACTGGAATAGCAGTGGTCACTTAAGTGTGGTATAGCACTAAAATCAGGTTTTGGATCTGTCATACCCTTAGAATAGTGCAAATTTGAGTGAAGGCTGAATCGCCGCTTTCGTGTAGCATATCGTGACAGCCTTGCACGAAGCTTGTATTTCTCTGATTTCAGTCGTGCGTCTCTTTGCTCGGTTCTTTGCAAGAACCGGATAACCGATGAGCCTCTTTTTATTGGTGCTCCAGTTCTTTCTGACTTGAGTAGTACAGAGTTAGCATAGCCAAGATTTAGTTTTAGAATGGTGCTATGGATGCGACCAGTGCTATTGCGGGCAAAGTTCATTTGTTTGGGAGTGGCAAATTGATAGGCCCTATTCACTGCCTCACATTTCTGTGTGGATGTCAGCAGTTTAGTTTTTTCAATGCTGTCTGGGCCTAATAGCATGTTTATGCAAGATTTCAGAACAGCCTCATCTGAAACAGTCATCTTAATCTTGCAGCTGGTTGGCATGTAGGACTTTGCAATATGAAACTGCCCATTGCATACAAGACTGTATTTTTGACATGATGAGCCACAGTAGCCTTTGTAGCACATTATAATGGCACTAACTATTTTAGGCATGTCCTTTTTTACTTTGTGAATGTCACCCTTGTATTTTTTGTGACACTGTTTCAGCTCAGCTTTACACCTTGAGCGAATTGACAAAGCAAACCGGTTACGTATGTTAGTCTTATGCGAAGCCGGTGCGTTGAACATGCCTTTACTGAATGGTGCCTTATTAATGGCTCTTTTCATAGAATTTGCCAAATGCCTAATGTCTTTCAGGTGTGTGACAGGCTTTATTTGGCCTCTATCTACTCCACTGTGGCCTTTGGAGTCACCATCTCCAGTGAAACAGGCTATATTTAAGTCCTGGTTTATTTGCTGGGTGACAGCCTGATTCCACCTTCCCTCATTGCCAGTGGAGTCTGACTCTTTGATTGTGGCTGAACAGTGGCCAGAATGATTTGGGCACTCAACATTGATGCCTTTGTTTTTCAGTCTGCTTGCCACAACACATAGCTTACTGGCCACATGGACCCCAATGACAGGCTTGGATCTTGTGTTGTTGTCACACATAGTAGTTACAGCAATAGTGCCTCCTTGAAAAGGTGTACTGTCACTGCTGAACAGAGGGTTATTATAGCAACTGTCACCCTCAGTATTGACTAAGGATGGGTCTGACAGGCCACACAGTTTATTGTCTGATTTAATTTGCTGTCTTATTTGTGACATGCTTTGTTCAGTTAGCTCTGTTACTGATGTTGAAACATGATTTGCCATAGCTTGCTGCGCAGACAGATTTGGAGGCGGAATATTGGCATTGGCCAATATCCGGATTAAGCCGGTATTGGATATTGGCGTGGTCATGAGACCCAGTTGTATACCAACATTAATTTGTGCTGCTTTTCTGCCCCTTCCATCAGTTTCAACCTCCTCATAGAGCTTGTAGTATGGGCTGACATATGAGCACTTCTCACAGAAGAGGCGCTCACTGGCAGCCCAGCCCCAAGCCCTTGAGTTGGCAGCATCAATCATCAGATAGCCATTGCATTGAGGCTTTAAAGACATGTGCTTTCTAATTTCAGAGTTGAACATTAGACAGACATCCAGAAGCCTATAAATCTTGTTGACAAGCAAGTCAGGGTGGTAGCTACCAGAGTCAACTTTATCATGTTTATGGTGTGTGTACTCCTCAAGCAGGGTTTTGGCTTTAGACAGACTGCGGAGTGGTTTCACATTCGTACTTGAGCCATCAACATCTTTAAAAGTAAGAATTTCTCCTTCCTGTACTATTCGGTCATTAAAAGTTTGTTCGGGCAAACGTGCAAATTTGGATTCAGAGGTATTTTCCTCATATTCGAATGACTTCCCTTTCATAGCACTCGGGCGGCCTTTTTTGAACCCAGTTTTAGCCCCTATGTGTTTTCTTTTCCTATAAGACACCATATTTGAGAGTCAAACAGACACTAGTGTGGCTTAGGGAGTACACACACACCTTAGAAACATTTTGCTGACATTATATAGGCAACCTACTATGTTAAGGTGCTACAATCACAAATTGGTGTTAAGGTGATGTCAGTGGCAATAACAGCCTTAATTAGCTAATTACAGTGTAGGCCTTTAATTGACTGGGTTGGCCACTCAAATCAGCTAATTATTAAAGGTGCTCATAAAAGTTTGTTGAAATTATATTGTTTTGATGAAATAAGTGAATTTTAGTCAGTATTTTTTTATGTTTGGGTCAGTAAATTTGTGTTGAATGTGAAAATTGATGTAAAAAACAGCCATTTTTGTTTAAAAAATTGAATTAATTGCACTTGCATGGCTGCTTATAGTAAAAAAATCAGACTTTTGCAGCGTAATCATACAATTTAACTTTTAATACAATCAAAGAAGTCAATATGACATGAAAAAGTAACGCGTTTTAAAATGGCACCCAAAATGTTGCGATATATGAAATCAGCAAAAATGAGCTCAAAATGGCTTGACCGAGGCCATGGATAGTGGCTATATAGATATGGTGTTTTTCATGGAACGGGTAATCAGAATGCTTTGAAATTTGAAAACATTTCTTAGAAAAGGTGCAGCAATATGTAGAACAAATATAGAGTTATTATAAAGAAGTTAAGTTCTCTTATATAAGAAAAAATAACAACTTCCGGGTACTTGTTTATTTTTGTCGTCTGCAGTCAGAATGTCTTTAAATCACTTTTTCTTAGCATTACAAAGAATAATAGACACAAAATGTGAAGTATTTGGCAACAAGGGGTGTTTAAGGTGGGGTGGGACACTTAGGGACCAAAAGGTCATGAGGTATGGGAGAATGAGAGTGAAATTTCCTGGTGACACAGTTAGCAGATATTATTATATTCATAGACTTGTTTATCAAATACACCACAACATGGAAAGGCTTCCAGAGGACATGCATGTCTCACATCTTTGTCATTATTCATTGTGTTGCGATTTCAGCCATCTAAATTTAGAGCCGTAGGCGGTAAACAACCAAAGGCAGGCCTGCAGGGATAGAGCTGATTGTCTGGGGCATGAAATAAATGGGGAGGAATTGCCAAAGTGTATTTTTAGGTATTTATTTATTATTTATTTAAATTTTTAAATGGTTAAAATATGATAAAAACAACAACATATTTATACTATATACATCAATTCACTCTTTCGGCATATTCTGTCGGTGAAAACTGCCTGTCCGACAAGTCAGAATATGGCGATAAAATGAATACAAGCACATTTGTTAGTGAAGCACTGGAAAACACTGTTAACTGGAATAGCAGTGGTCACTTAAGTGTGGTATAGCACTAAAATCAGGTTTTGGATCTGTCATACCCTTAGAATAGTGCAAATTTGAGTGAAGGCTGAATCGCCGCTTTCGTGTAGCATATCGTGACAGCCTTGCACGAAGATTGTATTTCTCTGATTTCAGTCGTGCGTCTCTTTGCTCGGTTCTTTGCAAGAACCGGATAACCGATGAGCCTCTTTTTATTGGTGCTCCAGTTCTTTCTGACTTGAGTAGTACAGAGTTAGCATAGCCAAGATTTAGTTTTAGAATGGTGCTATGGATGCGACCAGTGCTATTGCGGGCAAAGTTCATTTGTTTGGGAGTGGCAAATTGATAGGCCCTATTCACTGCCTCACATTTCTGTGTGGATGTCAGCAGTTTAGTTTTTTCAATGCTGTCTGGGCCTAATAGCATGTTTATGCAAGATTTCAGAACAGCCTCATCTGAAACAGTCATCTTAATCTTGCAGCTGGTTGGCATGTAGGCCTTTGCAATATGAAACTGCCCATTGCATACAAGACTGTATTTTTGACATGATGAGCCACAGTAGCCTTTGTAGCACATTATAATGGCACTAACTATTTTAGGCATGTCCTTTTTTACTTTGTGAATGTCACCCTTGTATTTTTTGTGACACTGTTTCAGCTCAGCTTTACACCTTGAGCGAATTGACAAAGCAAACCGGTTACGTATGTTAGTCTTATGCGAAGCCGGTGCGTTGAACATGCCTTTACTGAATGGTGCCTTATTAATGGCTCTTTTCATAGAATTTGCCAAATGCCTAATGTCTTTCAGGTGTGTGACAGACTTTATTTGGCCTCTATCTACTCCACTGTGGCCTTTGGAGTCACCATCTCCAGTGAAACAGGCTATATTTAAGTCCTGGTTTATTTGCTGGGTGACAGCCTCATTCCACCTTCCCTCATTGCCAATGGAGTCTGACTCTTTGATTGTGGCTGAACAGTGGCCAGAATGATTTGGGCACTCAACATTGATGCCTTTGTTTTTCAGTCTGCTTGCCACAACACATAGCTTACTGGCCACATGGACCCCAATGACAGGCTTAGATCTTGTGTTGTTGTCACACATAGTAGTTACAGCAATAGTTCCTCCTTGAAAAGGTGTACTGTCACTGCTGAACAGAGGGTTATTATAACAACTGTCACCCTCAGTATTGACCAAGGATGGGTCTGACAGGCCACACAGTTTATTGTCTGATTTAATTTGCTGTCTTATTTGTGACATGCTTTGTTCATTAAGCTCTATTACTGATGTTGAAACATGATTTGCCATAGCTTGCTGCGCAGACAGATTTGGAGGCGGAATATTGGCATTGGCCAATATCCGGATTAAGCCGGTATTGGATATTGGCGTGGTCATGAGACCCAGTTGTATACCAACATTAATTTGTGCTGCTTTTCTGCCCCTTCCATCAGTTTCAACCTCCTCATAGAGCTTGTAGTATGGGCTGACATATGAGCACTTCTCACAGAAGAGGCGCTCACTGGCAGCCCAGCCCCAAGCCCTTGAGTTGGCAGATAGCCATTGCATTGAGGCTTTAAAGACATGTGCTTTCTAATTTCAGAGTTGAACATTAGACAGACATCCAGAAGCCTATAAATTTGTTGACAAGCAAGTCAGGGTGGTAGCTACCAGAGTCAACTTTATCATGTTTATGGTGTGTGTACTCCTCAAGCAGGGTTTTGGCTTTAGACAGACTGCGGAGTGGTTTCACATTCGTACTTGAGCCATCAACATCCTTAAAAGTAAGAATTTCTCCTTCCTGTACTATTCGGTCATTAAAAGTTTGTTCGGGCAAACGTGCAAATTTGGATTTAGAGGTATTTTCCTCATATTCGAATGACTTCCCTTTCATAGCACTCGGGCGGCCTTTTTTGAACCCAGTTTTAGCCCCTATGTGTTTTCTTTTCCTATAAGACACCATATTTGAGAGTCAAACAGACACTAGTGTGGCTTAGGGAGTACACACACACCTTAGAAACATTTTGCTGACATTATATAGGCAACCTACTATGTTAAGGTGCTACAATCACAAATTGGTGTTAAGGTGATGTCAATGGCAATAACAGCCTTAATTAGCTAATTACAGTGTAGGCCTTTAATTGACTGGGTTGGCCACTCAAATCAGCTAATTATTAAAGGTGCTCATAAAAGTTTGTTGAAATTATATTGTTTTGATGAAATAAGTGAATTTTAGTCAGTATTTTTTTATGTTTGGGTCAGTAAGTTTGTGTTGAATGTGAAAATTGATGTAAAAAACAGCCATTTTTGTTTAAAAAATTGAATTAATTGCACTTGCATGGCTGCTTATAGTAAAAAAATCAGACTTTTGCAGCGTAATCATACAATTTAACTTTTAATACAATCAAAAAAGTCAATATGACATGAAAAAGTAACGCGTTTTTAAAATGGCACCCAAAATGTTGCGATATATGAAATCAGCAAAAATGAGCTCAAAATGGCTTGACCGAGGCCATGGATAGTGGCTATATAGATATGGTGTTTTTCATGGAACGGGTAATCAGAATGCTTTGAAATTTGAAAACATTTCTTAGAAAAGGTGCAGCAATATGTAGAACAAATATAGAGTTATTATAAAGAAGTTAAGTTCTCTTATACGACGCTTTTATTTATTTTTTTACTGCAATCATCAACAAGAACAGTAAGTTTAACATTGCAGTTTAGATAGTATACTCGTCATCTATGGGTTCGCGTTACTTAACAGTTATCACAATGAAGTAAAGACGAAAAGAAACTTACCTGTTAAATTTTGATTTATTTCTCCTATTCCAACCTTTTCCTGTTATTTAATTCTTAAAATGGCCATGGAATATCCAAAAACAATAGAATGCATCCATATGATTGTCATTGGTGTCCGCCATATTGTCCTGATTACGTTATCATTCGTTTCGCGGTATGTGAAAATTCTTGGAATAAATCGAACACTCGTAGGTTTGGAACACTAAATATTTAATCAGATAACAAGTCATTTAAAGTGTGATAGGTGAACATGTCAAAACTTTAACTGTTAACTAAATTTTAACAAATAACAACTGTTAATCACACTGACTGTAAAAAATTATTTTGTTTCATGGTCACAGTACTTTCATTTCATATTTAATATTTAGTGGTTGGTTACCTATCGGATTTAAAATTTAGTGGTCGGTTACCTATCTGATTTAAAATTTAGTGGTCGGTTACCTAACTACATATAAACACTTCCGGGGCTATGGGCGGGGCAGACGAACTTGTAAACAAAGCAAAATAGGACAAAAATAAGGGCTGAAGGTGAGTTTTTTTTTTGCTTCATTTCAAACAAAAACACTATATTTGATGTATACGAACAAATACTCACCAAGAAACTGCACATAACTGTTGAAAAAACGTTTTTTCGTCTAACCACAAATATAGGTCAGCAACGTGACAACGTAAACAATCTGTAGAGGGCGCAACGCAAATACCGCGAGACGAACGATGACGCGAACCCATAGATGACCAGTAATAATATCGATTGCTTTCGTGTAAATTTGGTGTGGGAAAGCGATTAGGTATTGCGTTGAATTAACTCTGGATATTGTAGAATGGACAGAACTGATCAAATGAAATCTGAATAGCTAATGGCATTGGAAGATGTGTATCATGATCAGGACTCGAACCCAAGATTCGCAGATATAGCAGACTCTGCTAATTTAAGTTGAAATTTGAGGCATGGTAAAGCTGTGTTTACCAAATGCTATCTGAATAATTCTTCATTTACAACAAATAAATTTGTTTAGCTAAATCTACATTTCATAAAGAAATGAGGCATAGTGTAGAATGATTTAAATAGGAAGCACGGCGAAGCCGTGTTTACCACTTATTATTTATTTCAGATTTTAGGAATGATTGCTCTGCAGAGGTGTAGAAATTTTCTTTGACCCACTCGCCCTGCAGGTCGAGTGAATGAGAAAGTGCACTCGCCCTTACAGAAAGTACACTCGCCCTTACATTTTAAATAAAATACTCTTTCTGTAAAGCTGTGTTTACCAAATGCTATCTGAATAATGCTTCATTTACAACAAATAAAAATTATTAGATCTACATTTCATAAAAAACTGAGGCATAGTGTAGAATGATTTAAATAGGAAGCACGGCGAAGCCGTGTTTACCACTAATTATTTATTTCAGATTTTAGGAATAATTGCTCTAACAGAGGTGTAGAAAATGGCATAAAAATTAATTACTAACTATTAATTAGATTAATTGATTTACAGAATTTTCTGTTACAGAATTTCCGCGATAGCCTGAATTTTAGTATTTGGCTTTACCCATAATGTACCATACTATAGCGTTGAGATTCTAGATTTGAACGATCTATTACTGATATGCATATTCCTTTTTTTTACAGAAGAAAGACCGTAAAGTTATTTAACGTGATTAATTGCTGCAAGAACTTAATGCTTTTCTCCATATACCAGGTATACACAATTTAATTTGTATGCAACCAGTATCGATCAAGATCAGCTGACAAATTCATGCAATCTGATCAGGATCTACACTGGTGACATCTCGGTAAGAAATAACTAATAAATTTTAAAATGAAAAGTGCAAAACATTATCGTAAATGTGCCATTCTGATCTAGATCTACACAATTGCCCATGTAGTATAATTGTATCTATGGAGTAAAGGATTAACACAAACAGTTTTTGATGCAGTTGTGGATCTTCACTGTTTGCTTTTAGATCCTTTACATAAAGAAGCAAACATAGTGGATCCAGACTGTATACATTTTAACTTTTGCAGGCTGATTTGACTATAATTTTTTGCTCCTGATAAAAGGCATATCTATGGAGAAAAGGGTTTAAGTGCACTAAACCATTGCAAGTGATGATTTTTAAAAATAACAACATGTATTTGGGAATGTCTTTGAATGATCCTTTAATATTTTTATTGATGTGTGTTAAAATTTCTTTCCCTTTTATAAAAAGTTTTAGACTAATATACTGGTAATAGTACATATTTAAAGAAGTGGTGTCAGGAAAAGTGAAATTCTTCAATAAAGGCATTTGATGTTTTATTAATATCTTGTGGCAAATTTAAAGTTCATGCACGGCATAGCCGTGTTTACCACATTGGAGGAAATGTTTATTAAAGGGTTAATGAACCACTATTTTGTCATATCTTTATTAATTTTGGTGTTCTGAAATTTCTTTGGTATTTTGGGGAGAATAGTTCATGCCATTCCCAGGTATTTCTTGTTCAAATAATTCAGACTATACTTTCTTTTTCTTTCATTAATATCATTTTAAAAAATCTAACTATTTTACATACCCAAGTGAAGGCACTGGGCTTCAAAAGTGAAGCCACTGGGCTTCAAACACTTTAAACAACCCAAATGTTTTCCATACCCAAATGAAAGCCATCAGATATGGACTAGATCTTAAACCATTCTGTCTGATCAGAACGTAACAGCTTGCATTTAGATTCTTCAGGTTATTTCTGACAAATCGTTAACAGTTTAGATCCAGATCATATGACACAGATGTGGTAGCTGATCTGGATCTATACTGGTAGCCCATGTGATAAAAGGCATATTATCTGGAGTAACCTGTTAAATATAATATTTACATGATGAATAATTTCTCAACTCTTCCTGTCATATTTCAGGTCCAGGTGATGATAGAAAGATGACACAGTCAATCATGGGTTAGTGCAGCTTTGACAGCAGTATCACAATGAAGTGTCTGATTCAAAGACTGGCACCATGCAAACAAAAGTACTCTTGTAGGTTTATGGTTTTATTTTTATTAAAATTCTTTTATTAATAATAAACATAGTATTGTAGCTCATAAATTTCCTTAAAACATCTCAAATCTTTCACCATTCTAAATACCATTGTATCTGAATAATTTTTCAATGATAGATCTTTTATTTTAAAAGTTGTATTTGTATTTCTGTAAGTGCAATACAGGTGAAGGTTATTCAGTGTTAAAACTTACATAAATGTGGTTCATCATTAATATTAATATTTTACTTTTTTCGGCCAGTCTGCAACTTCAGCTGTCTGCGGCATGATTTGACACGCCTCCACTGTATTTGAATTCTTCATCACAAGTTGGAACATACAAAGCGTTTATATTTTGATAGTTTTCTGTGTCAACGTGGAAAATCTTCAAAAACTAAATGAATTAATGGGTAATGTATCATTAATTCTCACGAGTGGTTGGAAAGAGCCAAACAACTTCTCAGCAACTTTTATGGGCGATGATGTGTGAAAATTGAAAACATTAAGTTGTTGATGAACATCCAAGGTCTTCTTTGAAGAATTTGACTTCTAGCCCAGGATTCTCATTATTTTGCTGTTGAATTGTTTTTTATGTGACCATATCTTCCACTGCAATTGTTGGACAACATAGCACCACAGACTGACATATTGAACCACAGACTGTCTACACATATATATTTAAAAACTTACTTTGCAACATGCCAACATAATGCTTTGTTTAAGTTTAATTGGAAAACTTGTAATGCTTTGAAAGATATTAAATGAAGAATTCAGTCTCCAAGAATGTGTGTGTGTGGGAGTAGAAATAAATGACAATTCGAAATACTACAAAAAATCACACGCTCACTATGTACCATCTGATTGGTACAGAAAGAGGGGTATCTTAGTTAAATGCTTCTTAACAGATAGAAAACAAATTTGTGAAAATGTAAAAAAATGGTATTTCTCTGTTTTTTAACCCTTTCCTCCATAAATACGCATGGGAGACCAGTGTAGATCCAGATCAGCTGGCACATCAGTGTCATCTGATCAGGATCTGCACTGGTCGCAATTTGATCAGAAATAACCTAATGAATAAAAAAGCGAACAGTTTAGATTCTGATCATACAGCATTGCATCTATAGGATGCATTTTTGCTATGAGTAATGTAGACAAAATTGTTACTTTTACATATGTTCTTGACCATTACATCCATAGGATGTGTTTTTTGTATGAGTTACATGTATGAGAAATTTATGAAGACATAATTGTTATTTTTATATATGCTCTTGAGTATTGCATCCCTAGTACACATTTTTTGTATGAGTTATGTGTCAGTAAATGTTGACAAAACTTTTAACTTTGCATATGTTCTTGGATGCATTTTTGTATGAGTAATATGTAAGTAATGTTGACGAAATTGTTATTTTTGCATATGTTCTTGAGCATTGCATACCTAGGACACATTAATTGTTTAAGATGTACGGAGTTCTGTTGACAAACATTTTATTTTCCATATTTTTACTAATGGTTATTTTTACGTTCCATCTATTAAAAGCCAGAATGGGTCATCGGCAAAAGAAAAAAGGCTGATGACCGCTTTTGGCTTTCAGTAGATGGATTATGTTTTTGATCATTGCATTGGACACATTTTTTGTAGTTATGTGTCAGCATTGTTGACAAAATTATGCCTCTAAGGCCTTGGATGCAATACAATATGAATCATTATCATAACTCTTGACTTCAATATGTATGCATTTTATTGCATGTGTGACTAGTGTAGATCTCGATTATTTCGCACAATTTTGTAATGTCTGATCGTCCTTAGGACCTTCACTGTTTTCATTTTGGTTAGAAATAATACATATATAAGAATATATAAGAATGCGAAAAGTGTAGATCGTGATCAGATCATGATCAGATGGGACAACTGTGCCCGCTGATCAAATTCTACACTGTTTAATTTTCAATAAAGGTGTATAGATCTGTCAAGTAAAGGGTTAATACCAGTATAGCTTTAATTAGATATGAACTAAAAAGATATCAAACTGTTTGTTTAATGATTTATTAGGTTATTTCTGACCAGAAAGCAAACAGTGTAGATCCTGATTGCATGGCATGTGTGTTCTGCCTGACCAGGATCTGCAATAAAATTTTGCATATATATAGAGGAAAGGGTTAATTCAAACATGGTTTATTTGATTTTACAAAGGTATATTAATATATACTAATGAATAGCATAGGATTATTGACTGGTTATTCAAATGCGACTGATTTTACAGTTGTTCAAGGTAACTTCGATTTTTAGCTCGACTATTCGAAGAATATGTCGAGCTATTGTACTCACTTGGGCGTCGGCGTCGGCGTCCCGCTTTGGTAAAAGTTTGCGTGCAACCTACTGATATCTTAAAAACTACTATAGCTACAGCTTTAAAACTTGGCACACTTGTTCATTATCATGTCCCGAGTATGTATGCCAAGAACCATAACTCTAACTTTCATTTTGATCAAATTATGGCCCTTTTTCGACTTAGAATTTCAGGTTAAAGTTTGCGTTCAAGCTTATGTACAGACACATAACTTCAATACGACTTACACTACAGCTTTGAAACTTGGCACACTTGTTCATCATCATGTCCCGAGTGCGTATGCCAAGAACCATAACTCTAACTTTCATTTTGATCAAATTATGGCCCTTTTTTGACTTAGAATTTCAGGTTAAAGTTTGCGTGCCAGCTACTGTACAAACACATAACTTCAATACTACTCATACTACAGCTTTGAAACTTGGCACACTTGTTCATCATCATGTCCCGAGTGTGTATGCCAAGAACCATAACTCTAACTTTCATTTTCATCAAATTATGGCCCTTTTTTCGACTTAGAATATCAGGTTAAAGTTTGCGTGCAAGCTACTGTACAAACACATAACTTCAATACTACTTATACTACATATTTGAAACTTGGCACACTTGTTCAGCATCATCTCCCGAGTGTGTATGCCTTAACCAAAACTCTAACTTTCATTTTATTAAAATTATAGCCCTTTTTCGACTTAGAATTTCAGGTTAAAGTTTGCGTGCAAGCTAGTGTACAAACCCGTAACTTCCATACTACTTATACTACAGCTTTGAAACTTTCAGCACTTGTTCATTATCATATCCCGAGTGGGTATGCCAAGAAGCATAACTTTAACTTCCATTTCGTTCAAATTATGGCCCTTTTTCAACTTAGAATTTCAGGTTAAAGTTTGCGTGCAAGCTAGTTACTTTCATACTTCTTGTACTATAGCTTTGAAACTTTCAACACTTGTTTACCATCATGACCCTGACTATGTATGCCAAGAACCATAACTCTTTCTTTAATTTTAAATCAAATTATGGCCCTATTTCAACTTAGAATTTCAGGTTAAAGTTTGCGTGCAAGCTAGTTACTTTCATACTTCTTGTACTATAGCTTTGAAACTTGTTTACTATCATGACCCTGACTATGTATGCCAAGAACCATAACTCTTTCTTTGATTTATATCAAATTATTGTCCTTTTTAGACTTAGAAATTAAGGTTAAAGTTTGCGTGCAAGGTGGTGAAACCTCATATCTTTCATTCTATTAAAACGACAACTTTAAAACTTTGTATACCTTTATTTTATCATACATCAGGTTGATTTTCAAAGGCCCATAACTCATCCTTGCATTTTATATTTAATTTTTGCCCTTTTTCGCTTAGAAATTAGAATTAAGACTTAGAAATTATGGTTAAGGTTTCAATGTTAGTGTTTTTCATAGGTAATGCTATAGAAAAGGTTTAAAACAGATGTACTTAACATACTTTGGTTGAAAGTGTTGAGTGGTTTTACTATACTATACTATACTATACTATACTATACTATACTATACTATACTATACTATACTAAACTATACCACACCACACCACACCACACCACACCACACCACACCACCACCCACCCCACAAAACCACCCACCAGCACCCCCACAACCACCACCCACCCCACACCCAGCCACCCCACCCACCCACCCACCCACCCACCACCACTTCACACCCACCCCACACCCACCCACCCCACACCCACCTCCCACCACCACCTTCCACCACCACCACCCACCCCACACCCACCCCCCCACCACCCCCCACCACCACCCACCCACCACCCCCCACCACCACTCACCCACCACCACACACCACACCACAACCCACCACCACCAACCACCACCACCACCCACCCCAACCCACATACCCACCACCCCCACCACCACACCCGCACCCACCCCCCACCGAAGTGTGGACTGGGTTGTGTAAACCCTCTAAAAAAACTACAATAATAAATTAAGTGTAATTTATTGATTTCCTAACTTGGATTAAGAAACTTTTGTTCATGTGTGTGTGTTGGGTGTCATAAACTCCTGAATCACTCCCCAGTTTAAATGAAGCCCAGTTTTAAATGTGCTTAAATATGTCTGACTTCGAATAGTCGAGCGTGCTGTCGTTTCCGACTGGCTCTTGTTTAAATTTTATTTGTGAAATAAATCTTTGTGCAGTACCAAGAATTATTAGAATTTACTTTATAGTGGCAATTATCACCACTTAATGCTAAGACCGCCTTTGGGACTGGGAAACAGTGGTTATTATAGTTGAGTGGTCTTATATCTTGGGGAGGTATATCAAAACTATAAAATAGGATACTTACTATGAAGGTGGTCTTAATATCAGTGTGGTCTAAATGAGGGGGTTTACCATACAGTGTATATATACTCCTTGTCAATAGAAAGTTAACACTTTGATAATTACTTTGATAATAACTAACGGCTGTAAGTAATTAATTAAATTTGAATGGATGTATAGGAATTTCTACTTATGATGAAATTTGAAACAATTACTATGTTGCCACCATTCTGTCAATTTCAAGTTACCTGGTTTCCATTTTGTTGATATTTTTCCATTTTCAAAGGTTGAGAAAATAAACGCCAGAGTTTGTCTTAAAAGAAAACATTGGAAACTTTCAATTGTTAAGTAAATTCAGCAGAAAAAAACCTGATGACAGTGAGTTACCCAAAATTGCGAGAATGTACTAGTGCTATTTCGCGATACTGAATAGTTTCAATACATCAATGCAAATGGTAAAAGTGGTAACTTTTTATTTGCGGTCAGTATACATAATAGTAAATGAATACAGAATTTTATATCTAATGCTTCTAAAGTATCAATTATGTTCACCATATCCACAAACTGTAATATAAAATAAAACATTACAACAGAATGAAATTAGTATTAAGTTATATTCATTTGCTAAAATGCTGACATTAAAAGTGTTAAGAAGATACCAACAGAATGTTATTGAGCAGCCATTGTTCACTGTAGTTTTAGTTTTCGGTTGTCGATTCCGAGAGAGGCAGTGCCTTAGTTCATATTAAAACAACTGAGAGGAAACTTATGTAAATGATCTAATACATATTAATTCGTAAACATAGGTAATTTCGTGTTCTCAGTTTCATGTTTCAACCAAGGCTGGTATCTCCCGTATTTTAACTCTGAACTAGTTTGAAGTAACTCCACACAGGTATGTTATTGATGTAATACGGGTGTTTGAATTCGAATTTTACTATGCAAGTATAATATATAAGAAAGTGTTACTTACATCACCGCCGTTTTACTTTTTTATTTCATGGGGATATATATATACATTTAGGATATACAAAATGTATACAATGTCGTATTTATTTACCTCGTGCACACTTTGGGATCGAAGTGTTATATATTCCAGACGGTAAGCACTGAATAAGACTAGGCCCAGTAAGCAGATACCCAGCGGCACAAGATATCTGTATAATCGTTCCAGCAGCATTTTGGTAGAAGTCGCCTGACCGATGAAAGTTTTCTCCACTGTTGTTGTAGATAACTACAGCACAATTTGAAAAACTCGAAAAAGCGACACAATAATCTATAATGCAAAAATCATGCATGTGTATTTCTTAGAAAATAACGTGATTCGGATCGTTCATGTGGTAAAATATATCGAAACGCTATTCATTAAGTTAAACTAGCTAACTGACATACGCAGTGAATAAAGAAGTTACGGCTTGAAATATATATTGACTTATGTGTGAAACGTGACATAAAGTATTCAGCGTTTCAATTAGCTAAATTTATGAAATTATGAAACGTTTATTAAACTTTGAAGCCTTTTGAGGAAATCGTATGCCCAAAAAGCTTGTCAGGGAACTTATTTTACTCAACTTACTTATACTTTTTTTACTCATAGACTTACATAATGACACTTTAGTCGTAATAGGTTTTCAAACATGATGATCGGCGAACAGGTAATATAAGTTCTGTTAGTTCATTTAATTTATATCTCATAAATATCTCATCAATGATAGTAAGATATCCTGTTGCGATCTGCATTATCTATTAAAATTTATAAAAATCAATGTTACTGTCGTCTTTAACATGAAAAGCACTTTTAAGTGACACAAATGTCGGTGTACACTATTTAGACACTATTTTATAGAAACTTTTTTCTTAGAAACACTCTGATCTCTTTTGGTTCGGAACAGATGTAACAAATTTATAATCATCCAGTCATCTAAACTTCTAAGTTATTCGCATTGAAAACTTTCTTAGCAAAGTCGTATTACCTTTTGATTAGAACTGATCTTTATCTTAAAAAAACATCACATATCCTTATATTCATTTTCATTAGTATGGTTAACCGATAAGACCACCCAACAATTAAATCTTATTCCGAATTTAACGAACATAAAACTAGAATCTACAAAGTGTAAAGGAATCATGGTTACCTGAAAATACTTGCACCTCACAGAAAAAGAGTGTTGATTCTCGTGAATACAGTGTTATACCATGGACTTGAACCATGTAAGAGAATGTTATTTCTAATGGATTGTATAATTTGCCTTGCTGAAGCATTGTCTGCATTACTGGCCTTTCGTCGTTGTGTGAACTTGCTGTTCCGAAAACCGATAACGGCGTGTAATTTTCAAAAGTGTTTCCCACTGGAAATGAGGAAAAAGTGACCTGTTATTGATAGTAATTAATATAAGGGTAAATGTTAAAGCAAATATCAATACAAATTGTATTATGTTGCACTATCTTTCTGTTATTAAATGTTTCCGATATGCTTTTACTTTGCATTATTTATACTTAGAGTGGTTTCTTGTAGAGTGGTTTTGTAAACAAGAAGAGCTAAAGACTTGGCAGCTCCTGAATATGTTTTATTGGAATAGGTGCAGTGTAGCACCTGTGTGGCTATCGAAGTCTCCAAAATTGATCGTTATTATCCCCCGTCAATGAAATTGGGAGGTGATATTGTTTTGGCGTCGTCAGTCCGTCCGTCACGCCGTTCGTCCGAATTTCGTTTCCGCGCAATTTCTCTGCAACCACTTTTTCAACGAAACTGTGTGGGAACCATCAGTACCAAGAGGAGATGCGCATATCCTCGTCTTGTTCTGGTCAGACCATTTAACAGAGTTATGGCCCTTTGATAACCTATGCAGTTTGCATATATAGCATATAGTATAACGTTTAAGCGCTATTTCTCTGCAGCTACCAAATGGATTTCAATTAAACTTTTATGAAAACCATCTTTACCAAGAGGTGATGGTCATATCGTCGTCTTGTTTAGGTCAGACCATTAAACACAGAGTTATGGCCTTTTGATAACTCATGTATTATTAATATAGAGCAGTATTCGGTTCCGCACTATTTCTCTGCAACTACTGAATGGATTTCAATGAAACTTTCTGGAAACCATCAATACCAAGAGGAAATGCGCATATCGTCGTCTTGTTCCGTCCAGACCATTTAACACAGAGTTATGGCCCTTTGATAACTTATGCATTTGCATGAAGAGCAGTATTCTTTTCCGCGCCATTTCTCTGCAACTTCCATATGGATTTCCATATGAAACTTTCTGGAAGCCATGTATATACTTAGAGGAGATGCGCATATCGTCGTATTTTTTTCGGTCAGACCATTTAACAAGGCGGTAACCCCTCGGGTTCTCATTTTTGTTTATTGTTAGTGGTGTCTTTTTTGAAACTGATTATTTTATTAACCATGCTCTCTCCCCCTCTCTTCTTCTTGACTGTGTGGGGAGGCTGTTTTTTCTGAATGTGGCGATTCCTGATATGCATATTTCTCCTTTTGATAACTTATGCATTATGAATATAGAGCAGTATTCGTTTCCGTGCTGTTTCTCTGCAATTACTTGATGGATTTCAATGAAAATTTATGGAAACCATCAATACCAACAGAAGATGCGCATGTCTTGTTCCGGTCTGACAGTTTAACACGCAGTAATGGCCCTTTGATGAGTTATGCAGTATGCATTATAGAGCAGTATTTGTTTCCTTGCTACTTCTCTGCAACCAATGGATGGATTTTAACGAAACTTTGTGGGAACCATCAATACAAAGAGATGATGCGCATATCGTAGATTTGTTCCGGTCTGATGATTTTACACACAGATATGGCCCTTTGATACGTTATGCAGTATGCATATTGAGCAGCTATATCTCTGCAACTTCTGGATGGATTATAAGTAAACACAGAGTTATGGCCCGTGATAAGATATGTATTATGCTTGCATATTCGTTTCCGCGCTAAATTTTTTTACCACTGTTTGTTTTATTTCAACAACTTGAAGACTTTACGTCTCATTCTTATATTCTGGTGAGCTGACCAACCACTTTCACCAACTTTGTTTTTTTTCTCACTGTTTTTGCAATGATTACTATATAAATAAAGCCTTAAGTCTCCAGCTGTTGTGTTAGTAACAAACACAAACAGTTCTCGGCGGGGTATAAATTCAATGAATATGCTTGTTGACTATCTGTAGAACGAGTAAAATAGCCGCGTACGCAAGCGAGAGTTGAAACCGCGGAACCTACTGAAATAAGAGCAGGCCCTGATTGATGCATTACTGAACATTCCAAAGAGTGTTTATTTAACGATATTAGATAAAGATAACAATTCTTAATAACCCAAATACTCCATGCTTTCATTTTGGTTGTTTAAACGAGAAGTCCTTTTTTAACGTACATGTGGTAAATATTAAGTGATATATCGAATGCAAGGAAGTTAGAGCTTCGGTGTAGGAAAGTGAGGTATGCCCGTAACTAATCTCTATACACATATAATTTTAATTAATTAATTTATTTTTCATAGACACATAGTTATCATTATCTCAAGAAGTTGAAATGTGATATATTGAACGCATTTTAATAAAAACAATACCTGGTTTCAGATTGAAATATGCGTCATTATGCTTACCTCTTTGGTTGCACGACGGTGGCAGAGGTTTAAGAGTTTACGAAGGTTTACATGGAAATCTTTTCTTAAAATAACCTAGAAGCTGTTTTGTTTCTTTTATCCCTGTCATAGTGTTATTGCTGATTTTACTCCAAGAACTTTGGTCTCGGTAAGATCATTCAGTACCCGTCCTTTGGCGTTGCAATGCTATTAGCTCTTATGTTTTATATGTTTGTGTGTTTGCATGCAACATTGTTGAGCCTTTGGGTGGGTTGGAGTTATTTCACCAAGACAACTTGTACTAGTTTTGTGATGCGAGAACCTGTTGGGGCAAGTGTGAGGTTGGTGCACCCTAGAACCTGGTTTAAACCCTCCAGTGGCTATTTGTTTTGCCACTGACCGTTCCAAGGCGGTATCCCCAAAGCTTCTGTTTTTCGTTAATTGTTTGTGGCGTCCTATTTGAATTGACAATAACAAACATGCTCTCTCTCTCTCTCTCTCTCTCTCTCTCTCTCTCTCTCTCTCTCTGTTAATGATCAAGTTGAGACTGATTAACAACAGTGGAAGAAAATACTATGTCTTCAGACTAGAAAAGTCCATCTGGCTCTGCATACATTTGCCCTTGCAATAAATATTAAGTAACGATGCCAAATTAATATAACATGTTTGTTTTCTTCAACACCATTCATAAATTATACGTGAAATAACTAATGTTGAAAACTTACGTTTAATTATACGTATTCCAGTAATATAGTAAGATCTTTTAAACCTCACAGTCCATGAGGAGCCGTTGGTGGTCCTAGTAACACTTTGAAAGCATGTATTGTTCTGCTCATCGACTGCCAAATGCGCCGAGCAAACTGTTTCGTGACAGTCAGGTGACTGAGAAGTTGTCTGATTTACAGCAATGTTCGGCCCTTCAAAGCAAATCAAACAAATAACAATTCAAAATTATTTATAGCCCGCTTTCTTTAAAACGCATTTTTCTTGATGGAGTGTAACATGGCAGTATCGATTAATTTAAATATTGAAACGCTCTTACAAAAAAGGAGATGTTTATTATATGAATCGCCACATTAAGACGATACAGCTATATAAACCCATCAAGAAAAGTTGAAAGGATAAAGTCAATATTTATTTTGAAAATTATTTTATAAAATCTACTGCAATACTGTTTACATATAACAATGTCATATATTTAGAGAATCACTTCCATATAGAAATTGTCACAAAAGTTTTACATCAACTGTAGAGCGGTTGATCACCATGCAAACAAACCACTCTTAAAACATAAAATACGTCTGCGCTTCAAGTTGAGACTGATTAACAACAGTGGAAGAAAATACTATGTCTTCAGACTAGAAAAGTCCATCTGGCTCTGCATACATTTGCCCTTGCAATAAATATTAAGTAACGATGCCAAATTAATATAACATGTTTGTTTTCTTCAACACCATTCATAAATTATACGTGAAATAACTAATGTTGAAAACTTACGTTTAATTATACGTATTCCAGTAATATAGTAAGATCTTTTAAACCTCACAGTCCATGAGGAGCCGTTGGTGGCCCTAGTAACACTTTGAAAGCATGTATTGTTCTGCTCACCGACTGCCAAATGCACCGAGCAAACTGTTTCGTGACAGTCAGGTGACTGAGAAGTTGTTTGATTTACAGCAATGTTCGGCCCTTCAAAGCAAATCAAACAAATAACAATTCAAAATTATTTATAGCCCGCTTTCTTTAAAACGCATTTTTCTTGATGGAGTGTAACATGGCAGTATCGATTAATTTAAATATTGAAACGCTCTTACAAAAAAGGAGATGTTTATTATATGAATCGCCACATTAAGACGATACAGCTATATAAACCCATCAAGAAAAGTTGAAAGGATAAAGTCAATATTTATTTTGAAAATTATTTTATAAAATCTACTGCAATACTGTTTACATATAACAATGTCATATATTTAGAGAATCACTTCCATATAGGAATTGTCACAAAAGTTTTACATCAACTGTAGAGCGGTTGATCACCATGCAAACAAACCACTCTTAAAACATAAAATACGTCTGCGCTTCATGAGTTCACAACGAATGCACAGATTTTATTTCAATTTTTGATTATTTCAATTTTTAAACGAACTAAATATTTTATCATGATACTGTTTGTATTTTATTTCAGCAAAAATTGCACGATCGATCAAAATAAGACAAATTTCGATAAACACTCCGAATTTTGTTTTTTTTCTGCCTGAATGCACACTTGGTCACTGCAAGTCAATTTCTGGTGAGTTAATAAGTTGTTGAGTTAATAGCTGTAAATTCTGCCCGCCTGCAGTCAGTGTACATCGTGGTGTGGACTTTTAGCAGTCTGTGATAGAGGAAGATTCGAAGTTCTCGTCCAGGTATTGTTTCAGGTCTGGGGCGGGGGCATCTTGGTTGAGTCAATGCTCTTTCTATGTTTCCAATGCTATCTAGATAGCTTTCTTACATGAAACACTCCCAAAGAGTAAGTACTCAAACCACAATCGGCGGAAGCCTATTAACTTTCTAAAAATATGTGTACTTAACAATTATCCAAAAATCTAATGTGTCACATTTCGTTTATAATTTTTCATTAGTTCGAAGCTAGATAAACATCAATAATTGTCAAAATGAGTACTTGATAAGAGATATTAACTTGAATAATTGACATGAAAAGGTAAACGTAAGTTATTCTTCGAAAAACTTATTTCATGCAAGTAGAGGTAAAGCAACCACAAAATCATTCCAGATTATTTTTAAAAAAAGGATCCATCTTTGGAAAGAAATTACAAAAGTCACACAAAGTCTTATTAAGCATAAGTCACGGGGGTAGACCAACATATGTATTTCAAAGTGGGCTCATCCTAAAATAATATGTTGTACTTTCGGGATTCCATATGTTAGTCGAAAATCGACGAGAAAACGGTAGGTCACTTTGTTTTTTTGATCAAAGTTAATATTTCAATGCACGATTTTGACTCTGTCCCAGCACAGTTTTAAGTTTGTGGTTCCAGTACAATAATAACAGATCTCCATTATAATGGCAAGATTTGTTTATGCAGGACTGCTAAACAATTGAAAGTCAGATGTAGTGTTTAAAGGCGTATTTTTATACCGCAAGGGAGTAATACTCAGATAGTGGACTTTACGATATATATAGAACGCTCGTATTATTCTCCCGAAGCCCCATTCTCTTTAAAATGACATGCAATCATTTTGTGAATAATTTACCATATAAATATGAATAGAATCTAGGACTACTTACACCCACGATTGTCCTTAGTAAATAATAAACCCTGGCAAGATATTCATGATTATCGAACAGCTCCGTCTTAAATACATTCAGCTACTTTATAATACTCATGAATATCCATTTATTATTAAATAAGAGACGACTTCGCGTCAACATAAGATTTCACGAAAAAATACAACACATGGAATCCACGACAACATATAGAGCCCAATTTGAATTTGTTTATATCTGGTGATTTCTTGTCTTTGTGACCAAAACAAACTGTCCGTTAGGGTCCTTCTAATTGTAAATTTGCATTATATGACAAAATACACGAATATTTCAGGTACAAAACTAAACTTTGCATCTTCAGACTCCGAAATGTATACCACGGCTAATAGCATTGAGGTTTTTTCAAAATCGTGCATTGAAATATTAACTTTGATCGAAAAAAACAAAGTTACCTACCGTTTTCTCGTCGATTTTCGACTAACATATGGAATCCCGGAAGTACAACATATTATTTTAGGCGGAGCCCACTTTGAAATAAATATGTTGGTCTACCCCCTGTGTAAGTACAATTCTTCACAATAAAGTCGTTTAAAATAGATGAAACGGGAACATTTAAAAAAAAGGTGAAATATGCATAAGGTTTCAGAATTTGTATTACATCCCTGTCGAGTGCGCAGTATAAAATAGTGTTGAAATAATGAGAGAAAACCAGGAATAAACAATACATTGAATAATCTTTTCCAAGACCACATAGATCGTTTTTAATCCTTTGCTAGGAAACAAGGAAATATTTTTTTCGTATGCAATTTAGGTTAGAGTGTTTGTTAATCAGAAAATGAAGTGATTATATTCATTAAGCGTACAGTGACAAATTTTGATTATTTACGAGAAAGAAAGTTCATTATTTGAAAATGGGTCATGATTAAAAGCCGATATTAATCCAAATGACAACAAGATAAAATTTTTAAACCACATACTGCATATGTAACACTTAATTGTATCTGTCACTTGAAAAAATAACTTGTCTGTAAAGGAGTGGTGTATCAAAAGTGTCACAGTCGGAATATAATAAGACAACAATGTAATCGTACAGCGATTGTAACATTTGTTAAAACTGATAAAAAATATATTGTGATATTTTAAATGATTTTAAATAAACAAGGAACATCAGATTTTAACAATAAATGTTTTCTTTGTTTATTTATAAGCAATGCGGCTTGTAACAACAAGTTATTTTTTCTTTTTGTACAAATTGTTGATATGTTCCATATTAGGATATATAAATTTTGTTTTTGAATTTTTCACTTATAAAACCTTCAAAGAAAGCCAATGATATTTATTACGAAACGAAAGGGGAAATGACTATAAAATGATTTTCTCGATCTAAATCTGTCCATATATACGAGTTTATTTCCTCCAAGTTAATGAAGAGTGACATACAATATAACATATATATGTATACAACCGATATAGTGAAACAAAATTATATAGATATGAATTATATGCAAGTACATGTAAGTTTTATCACCGATACCCAGATCTAATTCATAAATACAGGTGCAGGTTAAAATCATTATTGCAACAAGGTATTTCACAGCCAGTTTTTTTATGGAGATTTAATTTATAAACTTAAGAAGATAAAAGGCAATGTTAATTTCTCCCGGTTATTCGAAAAAAAAACATTGTAAATTTAAAAAGAAAGGTACCAACATGATATTTTACAGCGCTCTGCAGGCCTGGTGATTAACCCTTCTACAGTTGATCATTATGCTTACGTCTTTGGTTGCACGACGGTGGCAGGGGTTTAAGAGTTTATGAAGGTTTATGGGGAAATCTTTTCTTAAAAGAACCTTGAAGCTCGATTTGTTTCTTTTATCCCTGTCATCGTGTTCTTGCTGATTTTACTCAAGGAGCTCTGGTCTAAGTAAGATTATTGAGTACCCGCCCCTTTAGCTTTGCAATGCTATTAGCTTCTTATGTTTAATATGTTTGTGTGCTTTTGCATGCAATATTGTTGAGCTGATGGGTGGGTGGGAGTTATTTCACCAAGACAACTTGTACTTATATGTTGATATGAGAACCTGTTGGGGCAAGTGTGAGGTTGGTACCTGGTTTTAACCGCCAGTTGCAATTGCCACTAACCATTCCAAGGCGGTAACCTATCGGGTTTTCGTTGTTGTTAATTGTTAGTGGCATCTTATTTGAATTGACTTACTTATAACATCATGCGCTCTTTTCCTTTCTTTTTCGCTGTGTGGAGAGGCTTTGTTGTGTGAGTGTAGCGATTCCTGATATGCATATTTCATTAGAGTCAAGTTAAATTTGTATTCCAATTTAAATAAACAACGCCACATTAAGATGTACCAAATGTGTAATAACTATTTTCTAGTTATTAGAGAAGTTCAGTTAGTGTCTAACAAGTCCGTGAACTATTATTACTATCACCATCAGTGACTAAAGCTTTCTAAAATTGTTTTGCTACTGACCGTTCCAAGGCGATAACTCCTCGGGTTCTCACTTTCGTTAATTGTTGGTGGCGTCCATATTGAAACTGATGATTTTCATGACATGCTCTCTTCTCCTCTCTACTTTTTGGCAGTATGCGGATGCTGTGTCTGCTGGATGTGGTCATTCCTAGTTTGAATATTTAACTTTTTTACAAGCATGAAACATCAATTTATGGTTATTTGACAATAATAATGAATGTCGAACCGTTACATCGGGTTTATGTGGAAAACTTGAGAAGAAAATCTTCATTTATATAATAAATTATTAAGTTTATCATCATGCAAGCAGACACGTGTCGCCTGCAAACATTAAACTTTAAGTTATATATATAACAAATCGATAACTTATCAAGACTTTTAAAGTCGAATCTTTTTTTTTCAGGCCCCTTTACGGGTGACCCCATTCATTCATTCTCATGAGTACAATGAAAATAATATATATATCACATTAACACATTTTACAAAAATAAAGACTGATTTATATTTATAATATTCTATAATAAAGATTCATTCATTCGTTCATTCATTCATTCATTCATTCATTCATTCATTCATTCATTCATTCATTCATTCATTCATTCATTCATTCATTCATTCATTCATTCATTCATTCATTCATTCTGCAATTCATTTTACATAGAGGATATTTGTTGTTTTTTTTTCAGTGCGTGATCGAAAATTAATTTCACGAGTGGCCGTAAGATTATTATAATTTTCACGAGTGGCTTAGCCACGAGTGAAAATATAAAAAATCTCACGGTCACGAGTGAAATTAATTTTCGATCACGCACTGAAAAAAAAACAAATATTCTATTTATTTCATGCTTTCCAGTGTTTTAAAGGGAAAAAATGAATAAATGAATATCGCAAACAATTCTACTTACCCCGTGGTGAGCCCCAATGTTTACCGCTGTCTGCACGTGCGGTTCGCTATTCAAAAGAGTTCCAAACAAAATCGATAGAGATAATTAAATCTTGCATAACATGTTTTTATTTTACTCACGTATGTGAACAATAATCAATTTTAAGAAATATTTTCACATTTCTATTCAAACTGACAAAACATAATAGAAACAACAAAGTTTTCAATGAAAAATATTCCTCCGCGTCACGACATGACACAGAATAGAATTGTCAGCCATATTGTTAATTTCAGTCAGCGAAACGGTAAACAAACATTTCAGTGAAATACGCTCTAAATTATGAATAAACATATGGGAAAGTGTTTTTATATCTATCTAAATGACTTCAGTGTATCATTCAATCGCTGTCATCCGATTCAATCATGCGGATACGCTTGAATGCTGGCCGAACCAGAGGAGAAACAATACCGGAGGAAGTCGATGCGCATTGATTGTAACTAACAGCTGACATCTGCGAAAGTGTCTGGTTTTCAGAAACCGACGTGTTACTGAAGTGAAACGACACCGGACCATGAAAGTGGGAATTTGCAAACATGCCATGCGAGAACATGCCCATTCCACTGGGACCTTGGAACGAAGCACCACCGTCCGGACGAACTTGCATTTCAACTTTAGGTTTCTCCACCTTATCAGAAAGCAGGTTGGATATTTTCTTGCTCTGTTCGTCGCTCATTTTACTGTAGTTGTTGACGGAGTTGACATTTTTATGGCCAGAGACTTGGATGATTTGGTTAACGGGTATATCTTCATCACAAAGCCTTGTTAGCCTCTTCCTAGAGCTGAAAATCAAATATGAAATAATAAGTGTTGTGCAGGTGTCCAGTATGATATGATACATCCCTATTATGAAAGTGCAAATACAGCTGGATTTACCGTAGATCAATGAGACAAAAATTCCAAAATATCTGGATCTTCCGTTGAAAATCGGCTAGGAGTGTCAAATATGCTGAAAAATATAAATATTTCAGGAAGAGACTCATGAGTGGAGCTCGGAAAATTGCTTGAAAAACAAACCTTCATTAATGTTATGCTGACAAGTGGAAACCAAGAACCAAGTTTACCGAAATGTTGCAAACGATGAGTAATTTGGACAAAATATCGTTTAAAGCATATTGATTATTGAAATGTCTGTAAAAAACAACTGACCGAATATTTGTGGAATACATGTTTTAAGACTTAAAAGATGATTAGAAAAAAAGAAATAAATTTTGAAATGAAAGCCGAGATGAACATGATCATAATTTAAATCCAAAACAAGCTGCACGTGAAGTCAAGACTTGCAAGCGAGGCCAGTGACAAGAGAGGAGCTAGTCAAATTCGCTGTGGCAAACCTAAAAAAACTTGAAGAAACTTTATGACACAGAATTTAACAATCCGAAAACGAGGAACAGAATACAAGAAACAACGGAAAACACTTAGTAATAATACTATGATAAAATGTTACATGTGTCTTAATTTTTAAGAATTTTACTAAATAATCAACTGTTTTTTGTTTCAAGTTTCATAATTACAAATTCGACAAAATATTTGATATAATAAAAAATTACATTACTGTGAAATCATCAATTTTTGTGGGGTAACAATTTTCATGGATTTTATAGATAAATTGACCTTACAAATTTAAACCCACGCCGAAATGTAATATTACATTAAATTTATGTATGTTATCATTTTTTGAAAAATAAAAAAAACATAATTTTTGAAAAATTGAAAATGCCATTTTGCAGGAGGCATAGAAATTTGATGCCCACGAAAGTAAATGCATTGACTGTAATTAATTATTTCACATTTTGGAACTACATCTATATAAATTTTTGATAATACTAAACATACTTCAGTTTATACCAATGGAGGCAGTGTTTTTTCACCTTTTTGGGAATAAAACCCGAAATTTGGAAATTTCTTGTTTTGCCAGAAATTGGGAATGTTTTTTAGCATTTGGGTATAAAAAGTTTTACTGTTATCTGCTGTTTTCATCATTATTGCAAACAATATCCGGGTTAAAGATACAAAAGAATTAAAGATGCAGATTCTGTTGTTGTTTTTTCGTCAGAAATGTTTGTTTTGTGAATGATTCTTCTTAAATTGAGAAAAACAATGTTTTGCCTAGGGGAACATTACTGAAAAATTGCTATGAAATTGACTCAAAAAAGGCCCTGCAAGGAAAATAGCTTAAGTTTGACAAATAACTATGTAATTTTACGTTTTAGAAATGGCAGTCTGCTTAACCCATTTCTTTATAGATACACCTTTCTTGCATGGACAAACAATATAGATCCAGATCATCCAGCACATATGTCTGATCAGGATCTACACTTCGCTTTTAGAATTATTAGTTATTTTCTGACCAATTAATAGCAAACATTGCAGATCCCCATCAGAAAGCATGAATGAGTGGGCTGATCGGGATCTACACTGGTTGCACAGTTTTAAACAAATATGTGGACTAACATGAACTAAACTGCTTTAAATACCTATATGGTGTAATTCTTGGTGCTTCAATTCCTGCATCTGCTTTCATTTCATTCATAATGTTGTACATTTTGTTGATTCCAACTGGAGATTTTTTTAACCAGCATTGGTGTTGGTTGTTTCCTGGTGTCAGGAAAAATGGACTTTCTGGGGATGAGAAATCTGAGGGACGCTTGTCTGAGTAAAACTTGTAAAGTGCTACGGGGCATTTTTGATGGTCTCCAGTAGCCCAAGCCTTTGGCTTTCCCTTTCTGTAATTTGTAGAAAAATGTTAATCAGAAATAGGTTCTTGATTTTAATGCATGATCTGGTATAAAAAAACTTAAATTTTTTTATTATTACTTTTTATGTTTCAGCCCTAAAATTAGTTTAAATATGTTACTATGAGGACACCAGGCAAACCAGAAAAACTACTATTTTATAGAGTTTATATGTAACTGCATTATTTTGTATGATTTTTCATATTTTCACTCAAAAAATAGCATTTTTCGTTATTTCACATGGTGTTTTTTCTCTTTTTTCATCATTTTCCATGGCAATTTTTGTTATTGTCTTTTTGTTATTCGCAAAGTATTATGTCGACTTTGCTTGGTATTATTTCGCAACAAAATAGTGAAAAGGCATAAATCGGCCACTATAGCTAGAGTCGAAATGCCTTAAGTTTTACACATAAGAAATGAGCCATTCTCTGACGAAATGACCATTTGGCCTCAAAGAGAAGTAAACAATTTTAAGAACGCAAGAATGGTCATTTTGTCAGAGGCTAGCTCATATCATTTAAGTTAATTTAATTTTTCACACATTATTACCACTGTAAAAGACTGGTCACATTTCTGAAAAGCTTTCATCCAACGTCCATAAACGAAATAATCGATGAAAATCTTTTTGGAAACCATAATATAACTTTTCAAAATAAAGCAATATTAGTTAAGTCTTTTGCAGAAAGTAATATTAAATCAATAGGTGACATATGGGAATCGTAAAAATAAAGCATTCAAAAGTGAGAGAGAATTATTTCAAAGCTTACAAAATAGACGAAACTGGATCTCCGAGTGGTCCAAAATAAAGCACTGCATTCCGAAACACTTTATTAATTCACTAAAAGAGGGAACAATTAATTCAAATTATAAACCAATACTGCGACGTAATCAACTCGCAATTATTTCAAACAAAGGGAAACCATTAATGCCGCGCAAATTAAAAACAAAGGTTATTCTTCAGCAAATTTATGTCAAAGAAGTAATACAACCATTGAAAACCGAAGAAAAATGGGAACAGAAATTCTCTTTACCGCGTAATGTTTTAAATTGGAAAATAATCTGGTCAAACATATTTTTGTCGTATGCGTCAATTCAAGCGCAACAGTTTCAGTGGAAATTTTTACACAATGTCATTTTTAAGGAACACAAACTTAATCTAGTGAAGGCTTCTAACGGCGTATGCAACCTATGCAAAACCGACAGAGAAACTTTGATTCATTTGTTCTGGGAATGTACAGATACCAAATTAATTTGGGCAAAAATTAATGCAGTATTAAACAAAATCGTTCAATCCCCAAATACAATTAATCTGACTTCGTTTCTTTCGGTACCACTAACAACAAGTTTTCAAATTTAATAAATACTTTAATATTTGAATCAAAATGGTATATATTATGGAAGTACAGGAATAACAGATAATTTGGTGTTAAAAAACAAACATATGATCAATGTTACCAAAAAATATTTATCGTGTAAGGGAAACAGCGCAGTACCAAATTTTTAAAATGCAAGAGGCAGAGTTTAGAGACTTTTTCTTAAAAATCGACAAATATCTACACGAATAATGTCATGCTGTTTTCTTTCTGGTTAATATATGTTTTTCTTTTTTATGTTTAATGATCATACATGTATCTGGATTTGTAAGAAAATGTTAAATGTTTACATTTTCATGGCTTAATTTGTTTAAAGTTATTTAATTTAAGGGTTATCCAACAACGTTTTCTTGTATTTTTTGAAACATTATAGTTTCTTTATTGTTTATGAAATAAAATATATCCCGTCAATTCTGTTTTCGGTGTTATGAGCTATATATTTTTTCCATTTTTTAGCAATTATGAGATATTGTTAATTAGTGTTTATTTGATATCAGGGATGTAGCGCATGCATTTTAGAGTTCTGAAGTAAATGTCATTGTCTTTTATTTGTCTAAACACGGATGTGCAAATTTAAAACAAATATATAGATTAATCTGGCTGGCAGTAAGTATTTTCCATAAAATTATATTTTTTTTAGAAATTTTAGCCTATTTTTGCAATTTGCAGTATTTGCATCCCCTTAACTTCAATTATTTTGACATTGTCATACTTTCAATACATGTTTAGGTTTCCCACTTGTTAAGATAAATAAATTATTACTAGATATAGGAAAACCACATTGATTTCTAATTATACTTTTTGGTTTATAATGTGATTAGAATAAAGGTAAGAGACTTTAAATCATGTTTAATTGTAGTATAGTGGCTAACAGTGGATTTGTGGTGAAGTGCCACTCATCATTTTAAGACATGCCTCTTTGTGAATACTAAATTAGATAGCCTTTTAGGTCTCTTTTAAAGTATCTTGCAAAAAAGAGTTTACATTTAGCAGTAGTTTCACAGAGCTCATCGGGTTTTTATAACAACATACCTATAACTTAACGGGGTTGAAAGTTAAAATAGCGTTTAACCATTGCCAAAATTTATAGAATAAGGACTGTTCAGTTAGTATTGAACTTTGAACTGTGTATACTATTAGAAGAAAACATATTCTGTGTGCCCGTATTTCTTTCCTTACAAAGTATGTTTTACAAACGGTTTAGAACGGAACAACACCAGAAAGATTAAGAACATACATTAACAGTATGTAATAAAATCATGTTCAGTGCAGGTTTACTCACTCATTTATTTGCGGTTAGTTTGTCTTAACATTGTTCGGTAATCAGTTGTTATTTCAAAAGGAGATTATACATGTCAGTTCTAACTATAAATCGATTCACCATTCGTCAATACATAGACTTAAATGGTCGATATATATTGGTTTTGAATTAATGTGCCTGCACGAAGACAATAGCTGGGAAATATCCAATTACGCATTTTTTTAATTTTATTGTTTTACTATATTTCATGGTCAATGTTCGAATCATGAGCGTTAAAAAGTCAATATTTAGATATATGATTGTATAATATTATATATAATTTTTTACGTTTTATATGCATCGTGATTTTAGACGTTTCAAACAGCATTTCTAATGTTCGGGTGCAAACGGCATTTCCTTTGTATGTATGTCTGTGTTATGTAAGTAAAGCATTCTTTCATTTATCTTTATCTTTCATCAATATCCAAACCTAAATACAGCCGGAGGACACCGTTTCAGGTTAGCAGTAAGTATAAAGGTCGAGTTTCGAAAGAGAGAGTAACATCAAAATGATTTGCCCTTGAAACCGAAAATAAACATGATGGGAACCTTATTCGAATTAATTAAAAATAGCTTTTTAGTATTATCTCAACAACATATTAAAATTTGAACATGCTAGTATTGTGAATGGATGCAAATGCTTTTAACTGCAAAATTTTGATTATTTTAAGAGTTATGTACGTGTACGGTGTTCCGTATGGACAAACTTATTTCTTTTTCTCCCTTACAGGTGTGGCAGGGATTTGAGAGTTTTTGAAGGTTTATTGGGAAATCTTTTCTTTAAAGAACCTTAAGGAGGTAGTAAAGAGTTTGTAGCCATAGATGCGAATTGGCCCCAGTCAAATTTGAAGATAAGAGGTAAGTGGGCAAACTGTAAGCTTCATGGCACTTTAAAATATTTTTAGATGCTATATTTGCAGTTTCACATGTGTAGCTAGGATCCCCAAAACTTGCCTGACATGCTCTTTTTGACCTTGACACTTTCAGTGTGAGGCAGGTGCTTGGAAATGCGAAACTAATACATTTCTGGCTCTGCCTTCAGTTTAACTTGCAATTCTCAAGGGGCATACAAACAAGTGTGAGTTGTGCAAAATCTAGGTGATTATGGTATATTTTGAGTGTGATTTAATGAAACAGTAGGGATTTAACCATGTGTGAGTGGCAAGCATTTAGTTTGGTCATTGGCAATAAGAGAGCTGTGAACTGATGAATGTTTGAAATTTTGCCTCGTCGGCCGACCAGTTTTCGCTTCCAGAATTTGAAAGTTAATGGTGCTTAAAATTCAACTGATATGTTTTGAATATAATTTTGCTTTGTTTTCATAACCTGAATGTCATTGTGATGTCAGTCATGTGCCCTTTCTGTTTCAGGTATGTGCTAGTAGGGAGCAAGTGGACTTGTCGTGTCGGCTGTGATTCTTCAGTTTTGCGATATATCAGAATAACCGTTTACTGCCGCCTTAAGGATTTCGCTGAAATTTGTAAGTGCTCATTATGTCATAATTTTGGTCTAGAATTCTGTGTTGGACTGCCATATTTGCAAAATGACATCATTTTAAGCTGTTTAATACTTGCTGACAAGATGATGGTTAAAAATAAAGGGAGGTAACTACAGTTTTTGAGAAAAATAATACTGCACCGAGCCATAAAAACCAGTCGCGAAATGTCAGAAATGTATATTTTCATAGAAAGTCCATCAAATACATCATGAAAATGTCTCAAATTGTTGTGAAGGAGCATTTGGCATAATATTTGCTAGAAAATCAAGCCGATAAAAAATAATTAAGAAAAATTAAGCTCGGCCAGCAAATTTCCACAGTCCGAGCTTTGTGAACCGAGTCTTAAATTCTGGTCGACTAATGAAAATCAAGTTCTAGAACTATGTAGGGCTTTCCATGAACAAACACTGTTATTAGTTTAGCAGGTATTTTAGCCCAGATAGGCAGGATTTGGCCTTAAGCTGTAGTCTGTTATGTCACTTTAGCTGATTATTCCTTTCTGCAGCCAGAGGTAAGAATTTCATCATTAGCTATTTTTCATGGCCATTTTATAATTCAATCATCATTCTGGTGACATTAGAGCAAGCATAAACATAAGTGTGATGTGTGTTATGGTTGAAAAGTGGCAGTTGATTGGCAGGAAGGTATGCAGGTGGTGCATATGAGCAACTGAAACATGATGACAGCATGGAAGGTGAGTGATCAAAGTGAATTATGACCAGTTTTGCCTGTTTGACAGATAAAATTTGCTTTGCCTGACATATTTTTACAAAAATAAGTGCTTGTAACAGCATATTTTTCATTGTTCATCTTCTATGAGCTTCTTTATGGTATATGATTGTCAGGTATTCTGGTTCCAATGTCTGTTTTGTTGCATTTCTTAGAAGCACTGTATTAATGTACTTGATTGTAACTGGAGGCAAATTTGGTCAGTTTTGGAAAGTGAGTGGTGATAGTCATTTGCTCTTTACACCTGCCAGGATGAAGATATTGGCTTGGTTTAGGTCTCATTTTGCTCAGAAAAGGTTCTTAACTTGAACAGAGATGAGTAAATGGCTTAAAGGAAATCACTCTCTGCTCTTAAGGAGGTAGTAAAGAGTTTGTAGCCATAGATGCGAATTGGCCCCAGTCAAATTTGAAGATAAGAGGTAAGTGGGCAAACTGTAAGCTTCATGGCACTTTAAAATATTTTTAAATGCTATATTTGCAGTTTCACATGTGTAGCTAGGATCCCCAAAAATTGCCTGACATGCTCTTTTTGACCTTGACACTTTCAGTGTGAGGCAGGTGCTTGGAAATGCGAAACTAATACATTTCTGGCTCTGCCTTCAGTTTAACTTGCAATTCTCAAGGGGCATACAAACAAGTGTGAGTAGTGCAAAATCTAGGTGGTTATGGTATATTTTGAGTGTGATTTAATGAAACAGTAGGGATTTTACCATGTGTGAGTGGCAAGCATTTAGTTTGGTCATTGGCAATAAGAGAGCTGTGAACTGATGAATGTTTGAAATTTTGCCTCGTCGGCCGACCAGTTTTCGCTTCCAGAATTTGAAAGTTAATGGTGCTTAAAATTCAACTGATATGTTTTGAATATAATTTTGCTTTGTTTTCATAATCTGAATGTCATTGTGATGTCAGTCATGTGCCCTTTCTGTTTCAGGTATGTGCTAGTAGGGAGCAAGTGGACTTGTCGTGTCGGCTGTGATTCTTCAGTTTTGCGATATATCAGAATAACCGTTTACTGCCGCCTTAAGGATTTCGCTGAAATTTGTAAGTGCTCATTATGTCATAATTTTGGTCTAGAATTCTGTGTTGGACTGCCATATTTGCAAAATGACATCATTTTAAGCTGTTTAATACTTGCTGACAAGATGATGGTTAAAAATAAAGGGAGGTAACTACAGTTTTTGAGAAAAAAATACTGCACCGAGCCATAAAAACCAGTCGCGAAATGTCAGAAATGTATATTTTCATAGAAAGTCCATCAAATACATCATGAAAATGTCTCAAATTGTTGTGAAAGAGCATTTGGCATAATATTTGCTAGAAAATCAAGCCGATAAAAAATAATTAAGAAAAATTAAGCTCGGCCAGCAAATTTCCACAGTCCGAGCTTTGCGAACCGAGTCTTAAATTCTGGTCGACTAATGAAAATCAAGTTCTAGAACTATGTAGGGCTTTCCATGAACAAACACTGTTATTAGTTTAGCAGGTATTTTAGCCCAGATAGGCAGGATTTGGCCTTAAGCTGTAGTCTGTTATGTCACTTTAGCTGATTATTCCTTTCTGCAGCCAGAGGTAAGAATTTCATCATTAGCTATTTTTCATGGCCATTTTATAATTCAATCATCATTCTGGTGACATTAGAGCAAGCATAAACATAAAGTGTGATGTGTGTTATGGTTGAAAAGTGGCAGTTGATTGGCAGGAAGGTATGCAGGTGGTGCATATGAGCAACTGAAACATGATGACAGCATGGAAGGTGAGTGATCAAAGTGAATTATGACCAGTTTTGCCTGTTTGACAGATAAAATTTGCTTTGCCTGACATATTTTTACAAAAATAAGTGCTTGTAACAGCATATTTTTCATTGTTCATCTTCTATGAGCTTCTTTATGGTATATGATTGTCAGGTATTCTGGTTCCAATGTCTGTTTTGTTGCATTTCTTAGAAGCACTGTATTAATGTACTTGACTGTAACTGGAGGCAAAATTGGTCAGTTTTGGAAAGTGAGTGGTGATAGTCATTTGCTCTTTACACCTGCCAGGATGAAGATATTGGCTTGGTTTAGGTCTCATTTTGCTCAGAAAAGGTTCTTAACTTGAACAGAGATGAGTTAATGGCTTAAAGGAAATCACTCTCTGCTCTTAAGGAGGTAGTAAAGAGTTTGTAGCCATAGATGCGAATTGGCCCCAGTCAAATTTGAAGATAAGAGGTAAGTGGGCAAACTGTAAGCTTCATGGCACTTTAAAATATTTTTAAATGCTATATTTGCAGTTTCACATGTGTAGCTAGGATCCCCAAAAATTGCCTGACATGCTCTTTTTGACCTTGACACTTTCAGTGTGAGGCAGGTGCTTGGAAATGCGAAACTAATACATTTCTGGCTCTGCCTTCAGTTTAACTTGCAATTCTCAAGGGGCATACAAACAAGTGTGAGTAGTGCAAAATCTAGGTGGTTATGGTATATTTTGAGTGTGATTTAATGAAACAGTAGGGATTTTACCATGTGTGAGTGGCAAGCATTTAGTTTGGTCATTGGCAATAAGAGAGCTGTGAACTGATGAATGTTTGAAATTTTGCCTCGTCGGCCGACCAGTTTTCGCTTCCAGAATTTGAAAGTTAATGGTGCTTAAAATTCAACTGATATGTTTTGAATATAATTTTGCTTTGTTTTCATAAACTGAATGTCATTGTGATGTCAGTCATGTGCCCTTTCTGTTTCAGGTATGTGCTAGTAGGGAGCAAGTGGACTTGTCGTGTCGGCTGTGATTCTTCAGTTTTGCGATATATCAGAATAACCGTTTACTGCCGCCTAAGTGCTCTGGTCTCGGTAAGATCATCGCCTATTCGCCCATTTAGCTTTGCAATGCTTTAAGCTTCTTATGGTTTATATGTCTGTTTGCTTTTGCATGCAACATTATTAAGCTGCTGGGTGAGTTGGAGTTATTTCACCAAGACAATTTGTACTTGTGTGTTGATATGAGAAGCTGTTTGGGCAAGTATGAGGTTGGTGCATCCTAGAACCTGGATTTAACCCCAGTGGCAATTTGATTTGCCACTGACCGTTCCAAGGCGGTATCCCGTTAATTGCTTGTGGTGTCTTTTTTGAAACTGATCATTTTATTAACCATGTTCCTTCTCTCTCCCTCTCTCTTCTTCTTGACCGTGTTGCTGTTTGTTCTGAATGTGGCAATTCCTGATATGCATATTTCACCTTTTTACCGCGATTCACGATGGTACGATGGTGAAATAACGTTGGTGCGATGATGAAACCGCCATATTACTTCGCGATTTTACCATCGTGCCTTCGTGCTTCTACAGTCGTGCCATCGTGGTTTCACCTTCGTGCCTTCGCTATTTCATTTTCGTGCCATCATACCATCGTGACTTCACCATCATACCATCGTGCATCGCGGTAATTGGAGAAAAAAGTTTGTCCATACGGATTACCGCAGTTATGTGCCTTATATGCGGCATATTAATGTGATTTGAATTTAATTTCAGAAGTAACAACCTTGATATATTTTTTTTGCCTTGAACTAAGGACACTGTATACAAATGAAATAATTAAAAATGCAAATGGACCGTTATCTGAAAACAAGAATATTTATACAAACTTAATAGTATTATTATTAATAACTTATGAAGATCAATGTACTCTGCAACCTGCTCAAACTGAAAGCAAATATTGTTATGTAAATATTCAGCAAAACCAAAAAATGACCAAAGAGAGATACTACCATCCAATTATCAAAGATCGAAGGGAGAAAATTCTTTTTCAACAGCCAAAACTCCAAGGGAAACAATTCAATTCAATATTGAAGAACCAATTTCCGATAGTCCAATAGTCAATACCCATACTCTTGAACTTTTAGGCTACTGGTACTTGCTAAAATGATGAGTGTCGCTTAAATAAATGTGACTAATTTCACAAAATATGCTAGCGGTTTTCGCTGTAAGGAAACTAAATCTTAGTTAGATAGATGCAGAGAGTTTATAAAACATGATCTTAATTATACCCCTTCTCATAAAGTTAAGTGTGATTGTGATAAAAATTCTTACATCATCAATTTCTTCTTCATATTTAATAAACGCAAACCACTTTAGTCAGAATACTATTTAAATATAAAAAGCAATAAATCTATATACCAGAGATATAATCGTCATACTGAATTTTGTGTTTACAAAGAACAAGTCTACCCCAGAAACTATGACCATTATGCCGTCTACCCATGTACACTTGAAAAAAAAACCGTCAGTTATTCACTTCCACAATTAATGTCAAAATACTTTTCACGTCTGTGAATTCTTCTGCAACGTCTGTGAATCCTCCAAGGCAATGCAATCAAACTGATCAGTTCACACTCACGAATTCTGATACCAGTCTATCATGAAACGGACCATCTAAAATTACTGCGTACTGTTTCAACAATTATAAGAGTCCACAAAACACAAGATAGCAATCCCACATATTTTAGATTTTTTTTAAAGTTCTGCTCCCTGTTTCCACAATATTTAATGACAAAAAGGTTTGGGGTTGCAAGTTCGATAAAGTCGATAAAGCTTTATCCCGCGAATTTAAAACAGGGGTCGTGAGTTTGATCCCCAATGGGGCCCTATTGTTGCATAACGTTTTTCCACATCATTTAAAAACAACAAGGTTTGAGGTTGAAAGTTCGATCAACTTTTACTCAACGAACAACATTCATTTATCTGACGCTCGACGTAATCCGACAGCAGTCTCTGAAAATACTGGATGATAACATACATGAGTTTTCAGAATAACAATTATTACAATTATAAATCACATAGTTACATGAGTATCAAGACAAATAATGTTCATTAGTAATTATATATTTATGTACCATGATATACTAAATTAAAGTGACAAAGCGGTCGGATAAGAACCGATTAAATCAAGTACATATTAAATAGGCTATAATAGGCTACAACTGGTCGCATTTCAATCATTACATTTAACCCAAATACAGATTAACCTGGCCAGGTGGCAGCTCCGAGAAAAAGTTTTTTTCATTTTTAGCTCGACTATTCCAAGAATAGGGGAGCTATCCTACTCGCCCCGGTGTCGGCGTCGGCGTCCGTTAAACAAAAAATGCTCTTTGGTCCATAACTTGAAAACTTCTTATGATATCAACTTGAAAAACTTGAAATATATATTCACCATCAAATTCTACATAATACCAACAAAACCCATAACGCTGCTACAAATATTTTTCAAGTTACTCCCTTTTTCACTTAAATTTTGCGTTAAGGAAAATATGCACTTTGGCCCATAACTTATAAACTACTTAAAACTTGGAATATATATTCACCATCAAATTCTACATCATTACCAACAAGACTTATAACTCTGCTGTCAATACATTTCAGTTATGCCCCTTTTTAAATATATTTTGTGTTAAGCAAAATATGCATTTTGCCCATAACTTTAAAACTACTTGAGATATTGCCTTGAAACTTGAAATATATTTTTACCATCAAAATCTACATCATAACCAACAAGACCAATAACCCTGCTTCCAATATTTTTCAAATTATGCCCCTTTTTCACTTAAATTTTGCGTTAAGGAATATTTGCACTTTGGTCCATAACTTATAAACTACTTGAGATATCAACTTGAAACGTGGAATATATATTCACTATCAAACTCGACATCATTACCAACAAGACCCATAACTCTATAACTCTGCAACCAATATTTTTAGAGGTTATCCCCCTTTTTCACTTACATTTTGAGTTAAGCAAAATATGCACTTTAGTCCCTTACTTAAAAATTACTTGAGATATCAACTTGAAACTTAAAATATATATTCATCATCAAATTCTACATCATTACCAACAAAACCCATAACTGTGCTACTAATATTTTTTAAGTTATCCCCCTTTTTCACTTACATTTTGCGTTGAGCAAAATATGCACTTTGGCTCATAACTTTGGAACTACTTGAGACATTGCCTTGAAACTTGAAATATATATTCACCATCAAAATCTTCATCATAACCAACAAGACCCATAACCCTGTTTCCAATAATTTTCAAGTTATGCCCCTTTTTCACTTTAATTCTGTGTTAAGCAAAATATGCACTTGGCCTATAACTGAAACTACTTGAGATATCACCTTGAAACTTAGAATTTATATTCACCATCAAAGTCTATGTCATTATCAAAAAGACCCATAACTCTGCTACCAATGTTTCTCAAGTTATGCCCCTTTTCACTTATGCAATTCTCTCATAACTTTTAAACAACTAGAGATATTACTTTGAAACTTGAGATATATGTTAGACATCAGTTTCTCAATCATTATCAACAAGACCCATAACTCTACCGGCAATATTTCTGTAAGTATGCCCCTTTTGAACTTAGTTTTTGCATTAGCCGAAGTATGCGCTTGATCCATAACTTTGAAACAACATGAGATATTAACTTCAAACTTAGAATATATATGTATAGTCACTATGATAATCTTTACCATAACCACCAAGACCCAAAACTCTGCTACAATTTTTTTAAAATTTATGTCCTTTTTAAAATAGATTTTGTTTTCAAGTTTTTATGCACTTGGCCCTTAACTTTGAAACTTATACAGATATCAACTTCAAACTTGAAAAACATTTTCATCATCATAATCTAGATCACTTTCACTTTACCTACTGTATGCTTTTAAAAGTAATGCTTTTTTCATTTCAGTTCTTTTTCTGTAACATTACTAAAGTAATTGATATTGAACTTAAGTAAATTTCTCCAATGATCAAAAATTACTAAAAAGTTTTTTTAACTCTTCCAAAAATATTTCATAGTTATTCCCCTTTTTAGTTCAATATTTATGGAACATTATGGAATTATTTCTGTTATTTAAAATTACTTTCTCCCATTCACTTGATTAATACTTTTCCTGATTGCACATTAATGTTTGACCATAGTTGTTATTGTTTTAATCTTCGAATGGCAATTGTTTCAAATGATTCGAATAGTCAAGCACGCTGTCTCCTCGGACAGCTCTTGTTAATTATTGCTTTGTATCATTTTCTGCCACTCTCAGTCATTCTCATTAATTTTTTTCGCTTCTTAGTAAATAAGATCCTATTTCAGAATATAATTCTAGATGTTCTACACCTAAAAGGAGCTGTAAATAAAAGCATGTTGAAAAACCGTACTTTTTTCCACTCACCGGAGCCAAATATTGTAGTATATTGTAAAATGCTAAGCATTTTTTAATTGGGGTTTAATTCCATTTCTATGGTGCACCGACCATGCACAAGTCATTTTTATTTCTTACAATAAAACCCATTTATGTGTTTTGGATATAAACACAACCAATCACCAACTCTATTAGTACTTAAAAACAAAAACATAACCAGCTTATGGTATTGTCACGCGATATAAGTAGGTAGGCTATGACCTTACTAAGACTTTACCAACTGTTGAAAAAATCAGCAAAATGAACAATCTGGCTGTACTAAAATAAATTGATCAAGATTTTCGTTCTTTGTCAATATTTTCATACAAACAATCACTTTGTTAACTGCTTCTACTATGCAACCAACTAGGTTATGAAAGCTTGCTTTACACTCTAGATTGATAATAACAAAACATGCAGAGATTTATTAGAAGACTATTTTTTTTATTAATTTGCAGATTAATTTGCAGTTGCTATTTCTACGAAATAATTGAAAACATTATTATTGCCTTTCATTTCGTGAATATGGAAACATTATATTATATGCTCGGCAAAATAAGTTCTGCACACTTGGACATTTTATAAAATATCCTTTAAATTTCACCAAACCCAAAAAAATGATGTATATCAAATAAAACAGCATTTCAAACTTAACAATGTAAAAAATGTCAGAAATAAATCTGATCACTACTTTATAAGCAATCCATTGTTTAAGTCACCGGGGGTTACTACACAAAAGTTGCAAAAATCACTAAACTAGTAGTGCGTAAATCGACGAATCCGGCATACTTCCAAGCGCCTTCTCATGGAGATCCCAATTCGAGGCATTGTCAATTTTCGAATAAGTTTCTATTCATGAACAAAAATATCAGGTGGATCAGCTAGCTAACCAACTGCACGTGCTCTGTCTTTTTTAGAAATATGTCTAGGTGGCCTGTGTGGTCTGACATTTGCCATGACGGTCAAATTTACAATGAAAACCTTCCTTGGTAATAGTAAGAAATAAATAAATTTGAATTCAAAAAATGTAGTTGTGTTTTACTCAAATCAAATTGGGTGTTGATTGCATTTACTGGTTGTTTTATACACGTAACTTAATGAACATGATGCTGAGACTCAATAATACAAAATGGAATCTGTTCGAATCATCGCTAAACTGTTGTTGACATATCTTTACCCTTTAGGTCAATTAGTAGAGCAATATGATAATTTTATTATTAAAATCTTATGTTTGAGTGTTATTATGGAAATAACTTGGTATCAACTTTTGAATACTTCCTGTTGTTGTCATCACAGTGCATGCTTATAATTGCTATAAAACAGATGATTACATAGATTTCACACCTCTATCTTGATACAGCAAAATTTGCAACTTTTGACTGTTGACCCCTATCATAATCAAACTGATATTTCTTGGTTATTTAACAACCAAATTTTATTCCGTTTTCGTCTTTAACTCTGCAAACAAATAGTCTTGGGACAAATGTAAGTATTTATACCAGTTATTTGCTACATTATAAAATTTTCGCAAAAAAACACTTGTGTGCAGAACTTTTTTTGTTGGAAAAAGGTGAAATATGCATATCAGGAATCGCCACATTCAGAAAAAACAGCCTCCCCACACAGTCAAGAGGAAGAGAGGGAGAGAGCATGGTTAATAAAATGATCAGTTTCAAAAGAGACACTACTAACAATTAACAAAAATGAGAACCCGAGGGGTTACCGCCTTGGAACGGTCAGTGGCAAATGAAATTGCCACTGGGGGTTTAAACCAGGTTCTAGGGTGCACCAACCTCACACTTGCCCCAACAGGTTCTCATATCACAAAACAAATACAAGTTGTCTTGGTGTATATATGGATAGGGTTATGTCTGCGAAGATTTTGTTCAATGAGACCTTTAAAATCGTTATAAAATTAAGAAAAGTTTACAAGGCGCGAAATGTGAAGCACTTTATATGTTGCACGCGGGACATAACTGTCCAGTTATTAAAAGATAACAATTTTAAAATAAAAAATATTTCTTTTTTAAATACTTTTGTGGCTCTAAATCAGTTTTCAAAAATAAAAAAAATGAAATATGCCCATCAGGAATCGCCATACTCACAAAACACAGCCTACAAACGCAGCGAAAAAGAAGAGAGGACAATAGAGCATGTGTTTATTATTGGTATGTCAAATTCAAATAAGACACCACAAACATTAAACGAATAAGAGAACCTTGGGGTTATCGCCATAGAACGGTCAGTGACAAAACCATTTGCCACTGAGGATTGACACCAGATTGTAGGGTGAACCAACCTCACACTTGCCACAACATGCTAGACAATGATGCATTCAAAGACATAGGAAGGCTTTAGTATTGTAATGTTTAAGGGCGAGTACTAAATGATCTTTACAATACCAGAGCAACTGGGGTTAAATCAGCAAGAAAACAGTGACATGGATATAAGAAACAAATCGAGCGTCTAGGTTCTTAAACAAGATTTCCCGATAAACCTTCATAAACTCTTAAACCCCTGCCACCGACGTTAAATGATATAAGAAACAAATCGAGCGTCTAGGTTCTTAAACAAGATTTCCCAATAAACCTTCATAAACTCTTAAACCCCTGCCACCGGCGTTAAACCAAAGAGGTATACATAATGATCAACTATAGATGGATAAATCACCGGGCATGAAGAGCGCTTTTAAATATCATTTATTGTTTATGCTCTCTTTTTTATTCACAGATAAACACGTCAAAAACTAAAGTACTCATATTTGAAAAAATGCAACAGACATACATTTCATGACTTTTACCTATATAATGAAAAACATGAAGTTGTATCGTCATATAAATATCTTGGCGTATATTTTTTTCAAAAATGGTAATTGGCATAGAACACAAAAAGCTATAACCGAACATGCATCTAAAGCAATGCACAGATTATTTTCAGTGTTCAACCTATATGAATTTAGCATAAAAGAAAAATGTAAACTTTATGACATTCTTGTTTCACCAATTCTAAACTATTCCTCGGAGGTTTGGGGTTTAAACGAAGGTAAAGATGTAGAAACAATTCACACAATTTATACAAAGAGTTTTATGCGTTAATAAATCCACGAACTTAACTGGTCTATATGGGGAGCTTGGACGTGTACCTTTATCAGTAATAAGAAAAAATCACATGTTACGGTATTGGATAAAAATATTGAAATCAAATAACAATTGCATAATTAAACATGTTTATCTTATGCTTAGAAATGATGCTAAAAGTAATATATCATATAACAGTCACAACTGGGCATACCAAATCAAAACTTTATTAGAAAATCTAGGTCTGTCCGATTTATGGATCAACCAAGATAGTTGTGTTATTGTGTTACCCATTATAAATCAAAGACTACTTAATCAATATTATCAACAATGGTAATTCAAGCACACCTTGAATTTAGAACCATATCTTGATATAATACATGAGAAAAAAATTAAAATAGCTCTTAGCAGGTTCCGATTGTCATCACATCAATTAGAAATAGAAAGAGGTCGATATTCTAATATACCAAGAGACGAAAGAAAATGCAAATTCTGTAATCTAAATTTTATTGAAAATGAGTACCACTTTCTATTAGTTTGTCCCTTGTACACGAGTATACGTAAAAAGTATTTGAAAACTTATTACAACAGTTGGCCAACTTTAAACAAATTTGATAGATTAATGAGTAGTTGTAACAAAACAGAAATTATTAACCTTTCTAAGTTTATATATTCTGCTAGTCGCTTACGACAAGATCTTGAAACTGACTGAAAGATCTGTGGAACATGAAACATTATTTTGTTTAAAAGTGAGATATTTATTGTGTCTGTACTTTAAACGTTTGTAACACCGTTTTCTTTGATAAAGAAAAACAATTTATGCCTTTCTGAATATGCTTCTCGTTTTTGATAGTATATCACATGTCATTCCATTCCTTCACCAGTATTTTTTGTAGGCTAGAAGCAATGTATACTCGGCAAAATAAGTTCTGCACACTTGGACATTTTATAAAATATCTTTTTAATTTCTCCAAACACAACAAAATGATACATATCAAATAAAACAGCAATTAAAACTTAACACTGTGAAAAAGCCAGAAAAAAATCCGATCATTATTTTATAAGCAATCCAATGTTAAAGTGTCCGGGGGTTACTACACAAAAGTTGCAAAAATCACTAAAATAATAGTGAGTAAATTCACAACGATGATGTCGGCATTCTTCCAAGCGCCGTCTCGTGGAGTTCATAAGTCGAAACATTTTCAATTTTGGAATAAGTTTCCATTCGTGAACAAGAATACCAGGTAGATCACTTAGCTGACCAACTCCACGTGCTCTGTCTTTTTTTTAGAAATACGTATTTGTGGTCCGACATTTGTCATGACGGTCAAATTAACAATGAAAACCTTCCTTGGTGACAGTAAGAAGTATTTTACTTTGAATTAAAAAAAGCGTTTTGTTTTGCTAAAATAAGATTGGGTGTTGATTGCATTTCTTGCATTTTATTGGTTGTTTTATACACTTAAATAATAGGATGCTAAGACTCAATAATACAGAATGGAAACTGTTCGAATCATCGCTACTGTATTGACATATCTTTACCCTTAAGGTCAATGAGTGAAACAATATGATAATTTCAATAATAAAAACTATAGTTTTTGCGTGTTTTTCTGGAAATGACTTGGTATCAACTTTTATTTACTTCCTGTGGCCATCATCACAGTGCATGATTACAAGTGCTTTAAAACAGATGTTTGCATAGATTTCAGACCTCTATCTTGATACAGCAAATTTTGCAACTTTTGACTGTTGACCCCTATCATACACAAACTGATATTTCTTGGTTATTTACCAACCAATGTTTATTCCGTGCATAACTTTTTTGTTGGGTATATTTTGCCTAATGCTGAATACGACGTGTTTTCTTGGAAAATTTTAAAAACTGGATATTTTATATAAATTTGGAATTTTATGTCAATTAAAGTGAAAGATAAATGGAGTAATATGTGTGTTTTGTGATTAACTGTTATCATTTTGTAAAAATATATATGGGGAGAAAGGAAAAACGGACAAAATCGCAAACTTCCCCGGACCAAGTGAGCGATAATCAATCAAATAAACGGATCAATATAGATGAACTCCCACAATCACAAAGTGTTTTGACAAATTTGGATTTACAAAAATATGACGCTCAGACACCATCAAACAGTAACCAGAACGGTAATTTTGTTAACTTATTGAATAGTCCATCGAATCTGCAACATAGCCATAGTCAGCGGCAGCAACAGTTTTATAGTTCTCCGTTTGTGAGCGGTTCAGCAATAAACCTTGGATACCAGAGTCCCCCTCAGTATATAAACTTGAACACTCCACAATCTACACATCTAACCAGAGTATCGATCACGCCTCCCCCAACTTATAACCAGATGGTACTTGACAAACTTGAGGCTTTAGATAGGAGACTGAACAAGCTTGACTCTATAGAACAGCAGGTTAAATCGATTCATGATAGAGTTGCGTCTCTTGATACACGTTTAACGTTCTTGGAGAAAAATGTACAAGAACAGGGCAAAAAATTGAATGACATTGAGGCAAGCCGTAATTATGACTCACAAGTATGTCATGATCTTGAAAATAAACAGAGGGACCTCGAAAAATGCATTCAATCTGGTAAACGACAAAACGACAAATTGGAACGCGAATGTGCACAGCTACACAATACAAATGAGCGTCTCTCGGAAGAGATTATAGACTTGCAAGCAAGATCCATGAGAGACAATTTATTATTTTTCGGTCTGGATGAAAAAACTACTGCAGAGGAAAGAAAAACGGAAAATTGCCGTGAAAGACTAGTGAATTTTTTCAAGGACACTCTATCGCTTGAAAACGCAGAGGTAATTAGACTAGATCGAATCCATCGCTTGGGGAAATGCATACAGGGAAAAACTCGGCCCATAATCGCAAAATTCAACTTTTACCCAGACAAACTTATGGTTAAAAACATTTGTTTTGAAAAACTGAAAAACATCGATTTTCGAGTAAGCGATCAATTTCCGAAGGCAATCCAAGAGAAACGACGCCGGCTTGTTCCGGAGCTCATAAAGGCGAGAGAAGAAGGCAAGGACGCTGTTTTGATTTATGACAAGCTCGTGATTAAAGGACAACGTCGCCCCGCTAGCGAGGCCCAACACAGAAACGTTGCCATGGATACGTCACACGTTGCATCCGGCTCAATCCCCGCAGATGGCTAGGAAAAGCACGAACATTCGATTTCCTTCCTCCAGTGGAACGTACAAGGATTAGTGAATAAACTAAATGACAGTGATTTTCTTAATTTTGTGTGTAAATATGACATATTAATTTTTACCGAGACGTGGAACTCAAAAATTACGAACATTGATATAAATGAATATGATTACTTTAACTGTCCGAGGCCAAAAACTAACAAGAAAGCAAAACGCTATAGTGGAGGCGTTGTTTACTTTAAAAAATCACTGGGATGTAAGATTAACTTAGTTAAAGTAAACTATAACGGGATTTTATGGTTTAGACTGCATAGTTTACAGACGAACAATGAAAGGGATATATATTTTTGTACTTGTTACATTACACCGGAAGATTCACCGGTATATAGAACTGTTCAATAAAATTTATTTGAGTTTGACTTTTTTGAAACTCTAAGTGATGATGTTTTAAGGTACAGTAACATGGGTAACGTTTATTTAACGGGAGATTTCAATAGTAGAACGGGTCAGTTACCTGATTTTGTAGAAAATTTAAATTTAGATAGGTTTATTTCATTACCGGATAATTATACTTCTAATGTATCGAACCGATTGTCACAGGATAAAACCGTTAAGTTAACGCATTTGGGCATAAGTTAATCACATTATTGAAAATGCATGGCCTACTTTTTGTCAACGGCCGCCTAGAGCAAGGAAAATATACCTACCTTTGTGTGAATAGAAACGGGGTCGGGGGCAGTGTTGTTGATTATTTGATAACAAATCAAAACAATTTCGAGGTAATTTCCGATTTTGAAATTTTAGATATAACGGAATACTCGGATCATTGTCCTCTTATATATAATTTGTTGTGTAAATATAATGATATACAGGAAGTCAGCAATAGTACAGTGACAAAAATAGTTTGGGATTCATCTACAGTACTGAAAATCACGAAATTGACAAACGAAACGGAGTGGAAATGGAAATGAAACGCTTTTCACTCTATGTTGAAACGGAAACGCAATGGAAACGGAACGCTATCGAAATGGAAACGCAACGGAGTGCTAAAAACGCTTGGAACGCTTGAAACGGTAGAAACGCTATAATCGGAGCGCTTGTAACGCTAGAAATGGTAGAAACGGAATAATCGGAACGCTAGAAACGGCCCGCTTATATATAGTAGCGTTTTTACCGTTTCTAGGTCACCCGATTATTTATAGTAACGTTCTAACCGTTTCTTTGTACGAAATTAATTTTAACGAAAATAGTAATTGTTGAAATGACGCTTCGTGGGACACTTGTTTCAAGTAATGATCAGTCTAAATATTTACCATTATTCAGCGCTGATCGAGCAATTGTTACAAATTTATCGAAAGATTAAACATTTCGCTACATATATATGCATAAGGACCTCGGGTGAATATATTTTTCACTTGAACCTATGTTTATGCGTGCACGTTTTTTGATCTCTGATAACTTGAAGATGTGTCTTTATTTATTTGTTTTAAAGCTTTAAAACGCGATATTGAAGAGATCTAGCAAAACGCACGGACAACGCAACATTATTTTATTTCTTACGTCGGGGATTCAGAAATGAAAACCGAAATAACATGTTGCAATGGTTTATTTTACTCATAGGAAACAGCATCAACTGCCCTGTGGAAAATAATGTTTTCAGGAATTTAACATCCGTCATTAAATATGACCTACAATCAAACGCCGGCAATAATATAAGAATATTTGGCGGTAAAAACAACGTGATTTGTTCGAAATACACGTTGTTTTCTCGCCGAATACATCATAAACATATGACGTAAAATACATATGACGTACAATAAAACGTTAACAATACGTCAGACGTGTGCAATTAAAAAGACATGATTTGCACGAGATGCACGCTTCTCGCGCGAAGCTTGTGAAATGTTTCGTCGTGGGTGGTATTTGTGTTCTGATTTAGTTTTGGTCTAAGAACGATTCGCATGAATGACACGATGCTTGCGATCAGAATTATGCATTTCCTCGGCCACAGATAGAAAATATTACTTTCAACATTCAATTATTTAACAAAGATCACAGCAATTTAAACTCCTGTTTTGAAACTGAATGTTTCAAATTAAGATTTTGTCGAATCCTTTCTGCACTGAAAAGGCTTTCAATCATCAATAATTAAAATAATGTCTTTAACATTAGATTTCACTGGCGGTGATCTTTGACCAGTAGATAGTTGTTATTTATTACTGATCTTGTTGTTTATTTTAAGTTTCCAAATAAGTGTACGGCACACTCAAAATACAACATTTAATATGATGTCTGGTCCAATATTTATTTCAAGTTGCGTGTAGCGTTATGCTACCGCATAGAAGAGACTAACAAGGTGTAAGTCTGTTACGGCCAGGAGCCCTCGTCGTGGTCGCTCGGACGAGCTACTAAGACTGCCACTCTGGAGAGCTTTGCTCGCCCAGTATTTATATAGAACCCTAGCTACCGTTAATAACAAGTTAACGATAATGTCGCTAGGGTTATATAACGATTGTAATAATAAATAGTCTGCAACCACAGCGATACACCGGTTGACCCTATCCGCAGGCCGTGTGTCCAGTGCAAGCTTTCACTGACACACCGACCTTCTTACAGGTTCACCGAGTACGAACTGATATCGCTGTAGTTGCATATTATATTACATTGCGTTTCGTCTTAATATAATTATTCAGCAATGGCAAGTTTGGTAAAAGTGACCTCCCTTTTATTTATCAATGGTAGGCACTTTCCCGTTAGTCAAGATGAGGTTACCTCCTGTGGACATTGTACGATTATTGTTTTCTGTTTATACTGAACAAATATCCAATGTAACTCTAGAAAGCTTGGTCACTTTGTAGTATTGCAACACTGATTTACAGATTATTTCCTAAATGGCCGAAATATATTCCAATGGGTACTAATTGTGCACCCCTTTTTGCTGATCTGTTTTTATACTGTTATGAAAGAGATTTTGTGTTATCTCTTTCTACCAAACATCAAGATGACATAATTACAGCCTTAACAACACCTCGAGGTACCTTGATGATTAGTTGGAAATATATATAGTAACCATTTTCCATCTCAGGTTAATAAAATTTACCCCCATGAACTACAACTTAATAAAGCAAACACTTCGGACAATCTAACAAACTTTCTTGATCTTTTTCTTTCTATAGAAAATGAATACGTTCCTACTAAAATATATGATAAAAGAGACGATTTTAATTTTAATATAGTACATTTTCCGTTCCTCGTGCAACATCTTACGGGGTAAATATCTCACAGCTTGTTCACTTTCTAGAGCTTGCAACGATGTAAATGATTTCAATGAACGTAATCTTTGCATAACAGAAAAACTATTGAAACTAGGTTATCGGTATCATAAATTAATGAAAATCTTATGCAAGTTTTATCGCCAGATTTAATTCAAAAATACAAGTGCAGTTTAAAATCACTACTGCAACAAGGTATTTCACAGCCAGTTTTTTTATGGGGATTTAATTCATAAACTTTAAGATAAACTGACAAATGAATACTAACTTTTGTAAATTTTGTACTTAATTTACTAAATATGTTATTCTGAATATAAAGAAAATCGTTTTATGATCAAATGACATCGGTTTCCCGCTTTTGAGACGTTGTATTTTGACGCCAATTGGACGTCATTCTAAATCGGCCTACGAACTGAGATGTTAACGGCCCACGATCTGGGAACGGCACGCGATTTGGAAATCGGCCCACGATTTGGGACGGGCCCACGATCTGAGTCCTACATATTTAACTTACAGTTTCATTTAGCGTTCATGCATGCTGATCATGCGAAAATTAACTAAAACCGTTCCGTCGATATATATCCTTGCGGGGATGGTTTTTAGTTAATGCGTTCGCTAAAACAGCTGTTTTGGGGTTGAGTAATTAAGATAATATACTATTTTCATTTTTTAAGTAAATACATCATGTCCGTCATGGCTTATTATACAGCGAACTGCATAGAATATTTAGAATACTTTAAAAAAAACGAAGATATGCCTATTAAATATAGGGTAACCCCGTCACTTCCCCTATGTATCTGTCTATGGCTATATGGACTAGAATATTAATTATTCTGCGCTTAGCAAATAGGCGATTTAAACACAAATATCAAAATGTGTTGCTAAACTAAATCTGATTTTAAATGACAACGATACAGAACTCGAACAATCTCTTATTCTTAGTAAAACGCGTATTAAGAATATGCATTTCAGAAATACTCGTAAATCCTTCGCGCACATCAACAAAGTAGAGATGTAAAGAAAGCATATTGTTTAAATTTGCTCTAATCAAGACAAATGATGTTAATTGATTATCCATAAAAGCGCAAGGTACTTGTCCCTGTTCTGTTTTACTGGTTCGGTGACACGCGTGTGATCTATGCCGCTAGCTAGCTGGGACCTCTGCCGGCCACGCTCTAGTATTACATGATATACTCGCCCCAGTCCCCTGATTAATTACTGCATCCGGTGATCAAACGACTTGTGACATATGCCGCGCACTCTAAAGTCGCGGGAAGCAGGAAGTATTCAGACACGTGTCATGTTTATCACGTATAGCCGATAATCCCTCGATATCGGGTCAATTAATTTTATGAAAGTATGTTAAAATATTATCGTAAGACTTTATTTATAATTATATTAAATTTTGTGACATGAATTACATAGCCGTTTTCCTGCGAATTTTAAACGAAATGATTGGTACTGATTATGTCTTATATTCATTCTTCCTAGTATATTTAAAGATAAAACAGTGCAATCGGCTGTTCCTAATTATTTTAAGAATACTGAATCTCCTTTGGTTTGTTATAAATACAACAAACCAACTAGAAATAGAATTTTTAATTACAATAAAATAACCTCTGATTTACAGATCATTGAAAATACACCAAAATCTTGAGATTGTTTAACTTCTTAATATTGCTATGAGCCTGTCGGTCATATTGTTACCGATGATCTTAATGTAATCAAAGACTCTAGAGTTCGTAATTTAATTTCCAAAGGTCCCAGATATAGAATTCCGTCCAAAATTGATTTTAATGCATGCCGTGCAGAAATTGCTGAGTCTTTAACCCTATTTTGCAATAAATTGTGCAAAAGAGAACATGCTGAGCCTAATGCACTTTCTAACTGGAAAAAACACATATTCAAAATAATAGACACTCGTATAACATTTTATGAAAGAAACATTGCTTTATTACCACCTCGACCTCGTGTTAACTTTCGTAATTTGAAAAAAGGAATTAAAGACTTTCAAAACAAATGCTTCTTATAATGTAATTTTAGTGTGACGGATACACTATATTAATATTTAAACTGAAGAACTGAACAGCACTAATGCTTATATACTGACTTCATCTGAGAGTGATATTGTTACTGCACACACTCTACAAATTACAAAATTTAGAATCAGTATTAAGCCGATTCAAGACAAAGTACCTACAATGTATTGGTTGCCTAAAATGCATACAACACCGTACAAAGCAAGATTTATAGCTAACTCTAGTTCTTGCACTACTACTAAATTATCCGTGCTCTTAACATCTTGTCTTACAGCTGTTAAAGAACATGTAATTAAGTATTGCGATAAGGTTTTTGAAACTTCTGGCAAAAATTTATTTTGGTCGATTAAAAATTCATATGAGGTTTTGAAAAAGCTTCAATCAAATAATTTTCAGGCGTTCTGTTTGTCAACTTATGATTTATCAACTTTATACACTTCGCTTCCTCATACATTTGTGTAATTTAATAAGAGACAAGCTAACCAGTCTCATTGAAGAAAACGTTTACGTTGAGAAAATAAAACTTTCATGGCTTAAAATGAACATAGGGCATTTTTTACAAATGGTTCTTATAATAATTATACTTTATGGACTTTTCAAGACCTAATAGAGTCGCTAACTTTCTTACTGGATAATATTTATGTTAGATTCGGTACCTCTATTTATAAACAAGTAATAGGCATCCCAATGGGTACTAATTGTGCACCCATTGTTGCTGATCTGTTTTTATACTGTTATGAAAGAGAACTTATGTTATCTCTTTCTACTGAACATCAATATGATATTATTACAGCTTTAAACAACACCTCGAGATACCTTGATGATTTGTTAAATATAGATAATAACCATTTTCTATTACTGGTTAATAATACTTACCCTAAAGAACTACAACTTAATTAAGCGAACACTTCAGAAACGCAAGCAAACTTTCTCGATCTAAATCTGTCAATTGAAAATGGTTACGTCACTACTATAATATATGATAAAAGAGATGATTTTAATTTTAATATAGTAAATTTTCCGTTTTTAGACGGCTATGATCCCCGTGCGACATCTTACGAGGTTTATATTTTACAGCTTGTTCGCTTTTTAAGAGCTTGCAACGATGTTAATGATTTCAATGAACGTAATCTTTGCATAACAGAAAAACTTTTAAAACAAGGTTATCGGTATCACAAATTAAGGAAAACATTTTGCAAGTTTTATCGTCGATACCCAGATCTTATTCATAAATAAAGGTGCAGTTTAAATGACTATTGCAACAAGGTATTTCACAGCCATTTTTTTATGGAGATTAAATTTATAAACTTAAGAAGATAAAGGGCAATAAATTTCTCCCGGTTATTTGTAAAAACCATCTGTAAATTTAAAAAAAAAGGTTACCAACATGATATTTTACAGCTCTCTGCATGCCTGGTGATTAACCCTTCTACAGTTGATCATTATGCTTAACTTTTTGATTGCACGACGGTAGCAGGGGTTTAAGAGTTTATGAAGGTTTATGGGGAAATCTTTTCTTAAAAGGACCTAGAAGCTCGTTTTGTTTCTTTTATCCCTGTCATCGTGTTCTTGCTGGTTTTACTCCAGGAGCTCTGGCTTCGGTAAGATCACTGAGTACCCGCCCTTTGGCTTTGCAATGCCATTAGATTCTTATGTTTTATATGTCTGCGTGCTTTTGCATACAACATTGTTGAGCCGATAAGTGGGTTGGAGTTGTTTCACCAAGACAACTTGTATTTGTTTTGTGATATGAGAGCCTGTTGTGGGCAAGTGTGAGGTTGGTGCACCCTAGAACCTGGTTTAAACCCCCAGTGGCAATTTGATTTGCCACTGACCGTTCCAAGGCGGTAACCCCTCAGGTTCTCATTTTTGTTAATTGTTAGTGGTGTCTCTTTTGAAACCGATCATTTTATTAACTATGCTCTCTCCCTCTCTTTTTCTTGTGGGGAGGCTGTTTTTTCTGAATGTGGCCATTCCTGATATGCATATTTCACCCTTTTGGTCCCACTCCATAAAATAAGAAGAGTAAACTCAATGATAAATACTGCAATGCCAGTCTATTTTCTGTTTTGTTGGGCAAGTACTACGAGATAAAATATTTGCAAAATCCCGTAGAAATTCATAGAAATTGTGTAAACCAGTATTACTGTACATATTTCCTGAAACATTTTACACACAAATAAACCTTCACGTCATACTCACCGATGGTATTCAATATATTTATAATATATATGTCTCAAGCTATTGTTGTTACCAAATTTTAAAATCATTGATTTAATTAATGCAAACAATTTTCTGCGCTCTTTTTACAGGTCTTGTTGTGGCATAACTTACTTACGTTTTGACACGTATACACATTTCTCATGTATCTAAAGTTATATAGTCGACAACGCGTCGGATTGAAAACATTTACGAAAACTATTTGGCATTTATTATTATTATTAATTGGATTTAAAACAAAACAATGCCGATATTAATCGTGTTTGCAGATATGCGAACCTTTACCGGAACAATAGGTCTTTGCGAACAGCCCTTTCCTTTTTCATATTTCAACCGAAATTTTCTGTATTCTCCTTCGAGTATCTAAAGAAGATAATATCGTTTTGGTTTGATTGTTTTTTACAATCGATCACAGCAAAAATATCCATCGTCATTAAAATTTATCATCAAATCACTGTAAATATAATCAAATAAGTGTACTGTTTACACTATCGTTCATAAGCGCGAAAGATCCAATGATGTCATCGATATTAAGCTCCGCCTAGTCCGAAATTCTAGTGATTATTGGAGCGCTGAATTTGTGGATGTCAATGCTAATTTATGGCAATTTTTTGTGTGCATGAAATCGATTTATTTATATGAGATATGGATAATTAAGTAAATTGGAAAGTATTTTGTTGGAAACTAAGCATATGTCAGTTTATAAGAAAATAAAAGGAAATATTATTTTTCCCCCTTATTCGTAAAAACCATCTGATAATTTAAAAAGGAATGTTTCCAACATGATATTCTTCAGCGCTCTGCAGGCCTTGTGATTAACCCATCTACCGATGATCACCTTGCTTACCTCTTTGGTTGCACGACGGGGCAGGGGTTTGAGAGTTTATGATGGCTTATGAGGAAATCTTTCCTTTAAAGAACCTAATGGCTCGATTTGTTTCTTTTATCTCTGTCATCTTGTTCTTGCTAATTGACTCCAGGGACTCCGGTCTCGGTAGGACCATCGAGTACTCTCCCATTTGGCTTTGCAATACTATAAGCTTCTTATGTTTTGTACGTTTGTGTGCTTATGCATGCAACATTGTTGAGCTGATGGGTGAGTTAAAGTCATTTCACCAAGACAACTTGTACTTGTTTGTTGATATGAGAACCTATTGGGGCAAGTGTGAGGTTGGTGCACCCTTGAACCTGGCTTAAACCCCCAGTCGCAATTTGTTTTGCAAATGACCGTTCCAAGGCGGTATACCCAAAGTTTCTCTTTTTTTAATTGTTTGTGTATTTGAATTGACATACTTATATCAAACATGCTCACTCTCTCTTCCTTTCTTAGTTTTCGCTGCGTGGGGAGGCTGTGTTTTGTGAGTGTGGCGATTCCTGATATGCATATTTTACTTTTTATTGACATGTGCAAAATATTTCCACTTGCCGACGACGGTTATTGAAAAACAGCGTCATCTATCGAGGCACTCTGATTTCCGCATTTATCCCTTACGTACAAATTTAACCTAGTAGTAAACGCCAAAATGATACGAAATTTTCCTTGAATATGCACCGCTACAAGTATAATTTGATTTTAGTTAAATCTTTGAATTGAGACATTCTGTGTACTTGAAATATCATAATAATCTTCAGATGTTTATTTTTTCGTAATTTGAAATAAAAATGGTGTGTTCGGGTTACTCTTTGTATAAAAATAAAAGAACGTAAATTCAGAGGGAGGGAGATTTAATAGCTTAACTTGTGTTTGACTGGTGAGTTGACTTGAAAATACATGTATAGTTTTTTATTTAACGTGATTTATGGCTATCAGAAACGGATAAGGAAAATATTTATGCACTCTCTTGTCTTGTGTTGCAACAAATATTGACAAAAATACAGTGTGTCAAGTATAAATATTATATTTGCGTTTATAATAAGTTCAATTAAAACGTTATCACTGAAATTGCTGAAATAAAGATGTTGCAGACGGTTAAAGACGGTTAAAGATACAATATTTCAAAGATTTATGTAGAACGTCGTTGCGCATCGCATATTTTTGTTTCGAACTTGTTTTTCTATTGATTGATAAGTTTTTAAGTTTTTAAAAGACGAAATGTTTAAAATAGCAAGGGTTTTCTCTCTAAAAGAATGTTCGTTACGTTTAACATATAGAAATTTGATGATCTTTCTACTCAACTCTACAATTTAATAATATTTGTCAACCAAAAATATACACTATAGCACGGTAGTTATCCGGATAACGGAGATCGCGGATAACGAATAATTTACATTAAAATAATATTATCTGAACATTAAAAATTAAGAGCAAAACGAAAACTCCACCTTTATCCACTTGATAAATATTTGAATTTCCAACTATCAACTAAGAGAATCCCCGTTATCCAAAAATCTGCAAAGGAAAATACACATGCTATTGACCCATGCGGGGTGGCGTATTAATTGTCGATGTTTGAGCTTTGATTACAGCAGGGTCGTGTACAAAAAAGTTTATTTTAAAATGGATGTAATCTGTAGTTTTTGTAGAAAACTGCGTAATCATTTTTCTGCTTTAAGGGGCCGTCACACTATGACAATATGGTCAACGTTATCTGAACGTTTCAATCGTTCATTTTTTGAGCGTTCTGGAATGAGGATGACAGATCTTGCGTGTTATTAACGTTTAGTCTAACGCACCACTTGCGTGTGCCTAACGCTCTAGAAGCGTTTAATAGCGACCAAGTAAGAAAACCTTAAAAACTTTAGCATGTTCTCACGTGCAACAGGCGCACGAAGAATGATTGGTCAACATTAGACGAGCGTGCTGAGGCATGGACGTTCGGGTAACGCTCGAATGACGCTCAATGGACGATAAAAGGACGTTCGTTGAACTTTAGTCACACGCTGCGTGCGCTAGGGAACCGTTCAGCGGTCGTTGACAGGTCGCCAGGGAGTCATTAACAGCAAAACAAACGACTTGTAACAACCAAGTAACGCTTGAGTAACGACTGACTGACGATAGCCGAACGCTTGCAACGCTCGGCTAACGTAAGTAAAACGTTCTAGAACGTTCTGAAACGTTCTTCAGCGTTAAAAATTATACGCTGAAGAACGTTGGTCTCAGTAAAAATTGTGTGCATGTTCCCGGCGATCACCAACGTTCACCGACGTTTACTAGCGTTCACACAACGCACTTCTGGCGCTATCCCAGCGACCATGGACGACTTACAACGTTTCCTCATACGTCGTAGAACGCTGGCCAGAACGTCATGGTGTGAAGGCCACATTACACTTTATCTGACAGTCAATTTCAAATATATGGGTATCAGAGTATCCTGACATCCCATGATTATTATCTATAGCAAAAGATTGTGTATGCGATCGCAATAACATGTAATGCACCCTAATACAAACCTCACCAATCACTGTCCTCTCCACTGACGATCTGTTATTATACTCAAATACTCTCGTTATGCGCGATCTTCATTATCCGGGTAACTATGTGTATTATAGCAATATACTTTGATATTGAAAATCAGAACTTCTGTAGATTTCATTATCATCATCATCATCATCATCATCATCATCATCATCATTTTGCATCATTCCTTATCATTTGTAACATCATCATCATTTTTATCGACAGCGATGGCGATAAGGAGAAGGAAAAAGTGATGATGATGACGGTGGCTTAGATTATCTGTGGTTAACCATTAGCTCACTTATCGATCAAAATTCTACATATAATATCACTTCATGAAAGACTATGATTTTCAAAATCAGCGCGATCTTCATTACCCGGGTAACTACGTGTTTAGTAGCAATATAATTTGATAGTGAAAATCAGTACTTCTGTAGATTTCCTTATAACCACCACCATAATGCATCATTCATTATTACCAACGCGAAAACAAACGAATTCCGAGTTTTTGAAAGTCAAACAACTAAGCTTGAAATGTTAAAAAACAAACAAGCGCAAAACTGATGTAAAAATAAAAACATCGAGCTTAACATTAACATGTATCACATTGACAAGATGCTACAGAGAAGGGAAAGAATTAGCATAGAAAGTGTTTAAAAAGAAACAAAGAACTGGTTTATGTCTATAAATATTTTCTACACCCAGAAATGTTTTCGAATGTGACGGGCAGAGCCGAATATAATATCTTGCAATCAGGTTGATCAAACTAAATGGATAACTCAATATTATACTGATTTAAACCTTAATTAACATAAAAATTGATTATGGACTTGTGTTGTTGAATGATATACTAATGGTTAAACATACCGCATGTGAAGTCCAATTATTAACAAAGTATTCAGATTTTAATTTCGTGAACATCTAACTAATTAATGAAAAAATTTACACTCAGCAAACTTCCTGTTCGCAATGCTTTTTAAGTTTTTAAACCCCGGAAAAATTTACTGTTAACGAAGATAAAAACCAACCTTTTCAAACTAAGTGTGTGTTCACAAAACCTGACATGCAATACAAAGAATAGAGAATAGGAAGCAATTGTAATAGTTATTGCAGTGTCATGTAACGCAAGTGTTACGTTTAAGTGACATGATATTTATTGTTTAAAAAGTTAATACCACTGCAATGTTTAATATTATATACAAAAATTCCGGGTTGCCGGTGAGCAGTAAGTAGTCCAAGTGAACGGAATTTTTAGGTTCTCGCTTCTACTATTATTATTTAAAGGAAGAAGGAAATAAGTGTGGGTATTCCCTTTTCCCATCCTTAAATATCGTTGGCTTATTAAACAGCGACTAATTAACGTCGTTGTTTCATAAGCTGTTCGGCAAAACCTTGGTCTTGATCAGCTTGACGCTTTGTACCACGCTAATGTACGGTGTATATCTAATATTTGTTCCAAAAAATTTTTCGACCCAAATTTTAGATTCTCTTTTAAAAGTCCGTGGGTCTGAATGTGTGTGTGTAATCATGCAGTTTATTAAATAACCAATTGTTTGCTGGTAGATATGTTTATACAGACATAGGCAATTCACCCAGTAATTATTTTTTAAAAGCTATAGTTTATTAACAATCAAACACATTCCACTTACCATTTGCTCTGCACAAAAAATTCAATCAAGCTTTTTTAGAGGAAGAGTGTTGGGATGGGCAGGGGATATGTAGGTAGCCACAACAAAAATTAAAGGTTTTATTTCCAACTTACCATGCATTTCCCTATACCTATTCCACAACTGGGACCATGTTGATAAAAAACTTTATAAGCTTGTGCAGTGTTTTCTCTTCAGGCCAGTATTTTCTACAAACACATAGCTGTTATTTATTTTATAGCAGGTTATTGCATATTAGAGTAGAACAATAAAATGTGGATTCTAGAAACGCATTCCAGCATCTTTTAACAAATACAATACAGTATAATGCAATATAATCACTGTCAAATATTTTAAAAGTTAACAAAAATCAAGGGTTGTTATTTAAACCAAATTTAAAAGAACATTTTAAAATTAACCTGTGGCAGTTTTGGGGTAAAACGAATAGCCTTGAACAGGAATAGAACTTCGGATCTTACAGTGCCGACAATATACAAATTGAGCTACCAAGACTGTCTGATTAAAAAAAAAACTACATTCAAACCCACTTGAGACATTTGAGCGGACAACTCCAGCCTATGCTTTTCCAAATATAATAATAATGCTTCAAGGATAATTCACCCTGCTGACAACTCTACTTTGGCTATTTAAGGGCGAAATAAGTAGCCTTGAACAAGACTTGGAATTCAAATATCCGGTTAACCGTGCTGACCCTCTACCTATTGAGTTTTCGAGGCCGCCTACTATGAATACAAACCTTTGCAGTTGTTATACCCAGTAACCAATTTTCTTTTAATAAACAGTGTTATTTAATTCTCGTATTTACTACTTAAGTGTATGTTAACATTCCTTTTTTGCCATGATTATTTTCCAACGTTTAGCACATTCTTAGAGCGTACAGAGGTGAAAGATATATCGCACCAAGTAACCCCTCGGGTTCTCATTTCTGTTTATTGTTAGTGGTTTTTTTTTAAACTGATCATTTTATTAACCATGCTCTCTCCCTCTCTCCTCTTCTTGACTGTGTGGGTAGGCTGTTTTCAGTAAAAAGTTGAAAATATCGAAGCTTGACCATGTCTGTATACCGCTCTTCGAACATTTTAAAAAATAATTCTTTTTTTATTCCGATTGTTGGGAAGTAGTATCGTATGCATGCGTTACTAGAAATTAGATGATACATTCCATCGGAAAAAAACTATAGTGCCCAAAATTCAATGGCAACTAAATTATTCGTTACAATGTTTTTTGTGTTCCATATCAGACTGCTGAGTTCCATATCAGGCAACAAAGTTCTCACCAAAATGCTCTTTTAGCATGTATTATTATAGATAAAAGTTTTGCGTAATATTTTGTGGTAGAATGACTTTCATAATTAAATTTGAATTTGCTCTAGTTTCTTTTCTACTTTACAGGGGGTGGATTACTGGATTCTTGCAGGGACCATTTCTTCGACACACCAGCGTAAGAGGACAAATCAAAAGAAGAAACCATTCAACGTTTTCTGGTATCAGTGAACCACAGCGGGGTCAAAAGGCTGTTTGGGCACAGTATGGATACAAAACCAATGAAACCAAAGTTCTAGCGTTGAAACAATATGAACTTAACTTTTACAAATGATTTATAGACTGCTGTACACAGTAATGTACGACGTACAAGTGTATTACTGAAACGGACAGACTTGAAAACTACTTTCAAATTCAAGAATATCACTTCTCTCATGAATAATAACTTTGTATTATTAAAAATATGTTATATATATTTGTTTGTTTTTTTATTAATTCATCTTTAACTTGGCTTATAAGAGGGAGTTGTGTTAAGATTCGTTTGGAAGTGTTCATTGTATATGCATCTCAAAAAGAAGACATTAATGTTGTTATGCAAAAATGTAAATTGTGATATTAGTACTATTTAGGAAACACAAAGAAAATATATACTTTATTTTTAATTTTAAATGATTTCAAAATAAATCATTATACGTTTGTAATTCACGTGGTGTCGTTTGAAAGTTTTTTCTGCAATCTTCACTGGGTTGTCATCGACTGTGGTCATCACAGGTCTTCATCTGGGTTGTGTAATTCTTTTTAACAATAAATAGTTTGCTAAATTAATCGCAAGAACATGTATAATTTTTTCCCGGCAATATAATGTCTTCTACGCAAACTGTTCACTTCCTTTGTCACATTTGCACCTAAGAATTCCCCATGTTTGACACACTGGTTACAGATCAGGTTATTATTCTTGTAATAATGTTTGTTGCAGATGTGGCATTCAGTTCGCTCCATGTCTTTACCGGCTTTCACTGAAATAGATAAAAACAGATCAATGATAGTTCATGACAAGTAAACAAAATGGCCTAAATATTCATACATGACCACATTTTATAACTAATGCCAGAACTGATGGTTTTGTAATTTTAGTTAAAAACTCGTTACCAATGCATATATAGTAAATTCATAACTATTGCATTAAAATACGTAATCATTATGATTCAACTCCGATTTGCGATGTCTGCTTCTTGTTGTAGTTCGCAGATTTGCCCCTATATAGAATACAGGGCACACATTATTATTCGTGCGCAAGATTGTGTACATTAATTTGGTTAGACAGTGCGAAGGAGATGGTGAATAAATATCAGATAAATAAAATAAGACAAATAAAAAAGTAATAGATGAAAAGGATAATAATGATAAATAACAAGACGAATCATTATTCCTCACAAGAATGACTTGTATTAATTATGTTATGAAAATCGTTGTCTGATATGGAACTTGACTGTCTTATAACGAACTCAAAAATATTTGAATAAATAACTAAGCAGTCATAGATTTGTGACCATCACAATTATACCGGATTGAACATATCATTTTACTTAACACATACATACGATAATGTCACGTAACGTAATGTTTCAAAAAATGTTTCAAGTGCGACTTACATTGCGATCAATCGTTTAATTGTTTTCATCTTTTTACATTCGATTTTAAACTGATTCCCAAAAGGGCTAATATCACTTTTTCGTGATTCAAAGGAGGGTCGAATAGCATTCGAGTTTTTCCAGGATATGGGGCATTATTTATGTTATCAATGAAAATGGGAATATGTTAAATGCAATTTAAAATAATTAATTAATGCCGCGAATACGTTTCCGTATCTAAATTCTTGCTCGGTCATCCATTCATCGATAGCCAATTGATTTTTGTTATGTTCAAACAGTTTAAAAGGATTGGTCATTTCTTGTTCTTTCTATTAACGGTCACGTGACAGGCTAACATATAGTAAGCGCGACATAGATTTTAATCACTGCTTGGTATGTCGTCAAGAAATCGTTTGCCCGCCCGCCAACCCTTATTATTGCTTGTTTGTATTATTTTGTTTTTGTAACTAACATAAATTGTAAAAAATGGATTTGTTTTATGTTAGAATACTATTCGTTATGTTCTATCAAGTTGTATAGCTTTGATAGTTATGTGATAATGAACTATCGGGTATGTGTAGATTTGAATTTGACTCAAATGGTCTAATTATATAATTGATATGATTTGATGCTACGTTATCATTTGTTTTATGATTTCTTGATTGATACGAACATACCTAATAAACATATTCATGCATTCATATATTAACGTTGTTGTCTAATTTTGAGGGAAATTAATTTGGATCACCTACCTTTTTCTTTGAGAATATTCCGTCTGATATGGAACCCCGGAAGCGGCTGATATGATTTTATCGGGAGCGCAAGGTGAGCTCCATTTCCCCCGGCGTGCATCCGGTATTTGTTGGCAAAAATTTACTGTTTTATAGCGACTTTTTAAATAAGTACAAAAAAGAGTAAATTTATTTTGTATAAATAAATGAAAAGAGAACATTAAAAGCCACCAATAAAAGGTTTTCAAAATATTTGTTCGGTTTCATTGAGCCTAATTGCACATTCGAGTGTACTGCCCACGCCACCTAGCCCCGGGCCGAGCGCAATATTTATATAGATATATGTTGTTTGGAATTAAAAGGGCCTAATTGATTATAACACTGATTGAATATAATGGCAAGGATTTAATAGCCTCCACACGAAAAAAAAAACATGGTACATTCGTCATAGTTTTGTCATGTCTAAGGAAAAGTTTCCATGTCTTTTTCTATCCAGGATATAATTGCTTCCCGCAAAATGTATTTGTGCTTTTTAGTATTGTTAAAATTTTCATGAAAAAATAAAACAAAACAAATTTTAGATTAAATGCTACACTTTAAACAACTTGCATGAATCAAACAAAAAAATGAACATATATGTCAAAGTTTTTGACTCTCATCTGTGCATGTCAGATGTGAATAGTATTCGGGTCATTCTCTGTAACACGCCAGTAACATTCTTAATGATGAGACCCCTGCATTTTGCAATGAAACAATATACATGTAGTGACAAAAAGTGCACATTCTAAATATTTCTATCCACCTGCTTGTCATATCGTTTCCGGTGATCTTTATATTACTGAAGACTATATGCTATGTGATTTTATTTCTGCAGGACCCAAATATTTAATCAGAAATCGATTCTATTCCAAATTATTGTAGTATTTAAACTTTTATTTGCAATATATGAAGCTGAGCCTAATCAGGGGAGTAGCCAGCTGTTTTCAAGTTGTAGGCCTATACAAGGGATTCCAAGGAGCGGTCGCCCGTTAATAAGAGGTCTTGTGGATGAAGCCCCCAAAAAGCCAGAAACGACTGGAGATTAAAAATAGCAAATTGAGCGTTCGAGAAAAATTATCAAAACAATTTTTTTTAACTATGATGCAAACGTTACTGAGCACAGTTAATCAACGCCAAAGACACACTTGGTTCGACCAAACGGCTTGAACATGCCACAATTCCCTACCCCTCCTGATTTTATTGTATTTTTGGGACTTTTGTAAATGTCATTTTCTTGTCCAACTTGTAGGCCCGGGCCTACAGGGCCTTATAGTAGCTACGCCACTGCTAATGTTTTTACCATATAAAGCAGATTTAACGTTCACTCAAATTATTGCACAACTAACTAATTATCCGTGCTCTAAACATCTTGTCGTACAGCCGTAAAGAACGTGTAATTAGGTACTGCTAAAAGGTTTATGAAACCACTGACAATTTTGTTTAGTCTATTAAAGACTCGGATGAAGTTTAAAGAAGCTTAAATCAAATTATGTTCAGGCATTCTCTTTGTCAACTTTTATCACAATGTACATGTTGTACATTTCACATCCTTATAACTGAATACGAGACAAGCTCACCAGTCTCATTGAAACATTTGCAAGAGATCATTAAGCTTGTGTCGCTTGTTATGAACATATAGCTTTTTAAAGATGGTTCTTATGACAAATATAGTTTATGGTCTTGTCAAGATATAACCGAGTTGCTCTCCTTTATTTCTTCACATAACATAAAAACGTTTTCAACAAGGTAATCGATACTAAAAATTAAGGAAAAGCTTTTGCAAGTTTTATCGCCGAACCATGATATAATACAAAAAAAAATCAGGTGCAGCTTATAATCACTACTGCAATAATGTATTAGAGTTTTCTTCCAATTTCCTCCTAGTTTTAATTAAAATTGGGATCGTATGAGAGCATTTCTCTATCAAAAGGCGATATTTGGTGTGTGCAGAAATCTTATGTGCATCGTACAATACCGCATACATTAACTGAAAAGCCAAAATAATCGTGACAGGATTAAGGTACATGCTGTCGTTTTATGCTTTTCGTCCGCCATTGCTATAAGGAAGACTCAGTAACGCAAAAAGATGACTCAATAACACAATAAAGATAGTTTTGAATATTTTATAACTATTTTTATTCACCAGAAAGTACAAAACCTGCACAAATACAAGTACAACTATATGATCCTAAATTATATAAACAATGTCTGTAAATTATTAACATAATACCATGTTACAAATCCTGTAAAATTATCAAAATGGCACCATAATAAACAAATCCTGTAGATTATTAACTTAATACCTAATTATATAAATATGTCCTTTAAATTGTTAACATTATTACTATGTTACAAATCATGTAAATTATTAAAATGGTACCATAATTTTTGTTGTAGTCACCAAAATGAATATTTATAAATAGCTTTTTTCACATCCATTTGATTTTCTGGCTATTTTTAATAACAAAAGTGGAAATTCTAAAGGCACAAGGAAGTCTGAGAGGATGTTTCCAAAGTGCTACATACTTTACTAATAATAAAAACAAAAACAAGCAGCGAAAAACCAAAACAAAAGCAAAAGAGCAAAAGAAAGAAAATGTGTGAAAGACCAACAACTGGAAATTAGAAGAATGAGGCAGCTGTTTCAGTGGGCGCCGGGGGTAAGGGGCAGTGGGTTGGGGGAGAGAGACTACATAAAATTGTTACAGAAAAAGGTGAACTTTCATAGCTCAGCCTAGTGATAATGCTGAAAATTTTCCCCAAACTCTATCATACTTATCCACAGTTAAAGTTTTACAGACATTCATTTTTTCTATTTTAAATAGTGAGGCGATTTGTTTTTTAAAGACACCTAGGTTTGGGACAGAAAGGACATTTTACTTTTATAAATATAGTACTTCGATTGCAGAATGATACTGTTTGTAACTAAATTATGATGACAGCCACAGATAAAATCCTTTTTTTCTAACTCTAATGCTAGGAAAGGACATATTTATCCATCTTTTCACATTCTGTAAGAAAACTTGTACTGTTTGGCAATCCCAAAAAAGATGAACCAATGTTTCTGGATAGGAATTACAAAAAGCGCAAAGGTTATTATCCCTTAATCTCATTTTGTTCAGTATATAATATGTTGAGAATTCTATGATTGAATTGGTACTGTAATCAATGGATTTTAGTGTCTTTTGTATATTTAAAAGGTAAATTGTATATTTCACGCCAATTCATGTTATTCAAATTAAACTCATTGTGCCATTTAACAGCAGATTTTGGTAATAATTTACTAAATAAGAGTCACTGTCGTGATCGAGCACCGGCACGGACTTTTCGGGCACCGGTATTGTCATACAATATGGCGGACTGTTTACATCTGAAAGGTATGTGTATAGATTTTACTTCACTGAATAGATCACATACCATTTCCTAAGTTATCAATTCATTGCATTATTTATGAAATCATATATGTAACAAATGCACATGCTTTTGATATTGGAAAAGCTTTGATTGTTTCAAAATTCGAGCTGTATTTGGCGGTTTGACAGAATGCAAATTTGAACCGAGAGATGTGATTTGTTTTGGGCAATACTTTTTAGAGAACAACTGATCCGCAAAAGCTTCAACTGTGATGACTTCTTATTGTATTTTTCTTCAAAATCCATCAGTCCCATTCCTTTAAAATTGTTAGGATACTGTAAACTGGCTTACTTTCTGTTTTGACCATACACCGGTATGGTCAGCACGCACCGGTTCAAGAATTCCGTCAAATTGTACAGATTGTTGATAAAAAGGCACCGGTTCGGTCACATTTTACATTTTGTATACGGTTCAGTCTCCATTATTTCTACCTAAAAGATACCTCTGTGGAACTACATTTTTAAATATAAATGTTTATTTTCTGAAACACAACAGCAAAATTTAAGAAAGAGGTATTTACAGGGTTGACTGTTATCGAACATTTTGGTTTATTTCGGATATGGTAGGTTATAACTCTACACGAATTATACATTTAATTTCAGAGGATTTCATGTGATGACATCTTCTGCAAAGTTCATAAGTGCCAATAAAATTAAATTAAATTAACATCTTTATGATTATAAAACAAAATGTTTACTTTTATTTATTTTAAAATATATCGTGATAGTTATCTTTTTTCCAGAGACAGCAACTTTGATATAGAAACAGATCAAGAAGAAAGCGGAAAAGAAAGCTAGGAAAGATTACCAAACCAGAAGATACAGTGAGAAGACAGACAACAGAGAGAAAATCCCATCAATCACGAAGATATGTGCGCCGTGGCAGAATATGAATTGATAAATTGTAAAAATTTAATGTGTGTACATGAAGCTCACACCGGATTATATTTTCAATCAAGGAGGACAGTTTGATTTTTTTTCTCGAATAAACATTTATTCTTGCTGTAAAGTGTTAATTGCGTCTTGCGTCAGAAGATATTATCATCGGAAGATATTTTGAACACAATAAACAACTGATAAACGTCTGATTAATGTTTTACGGTTCTTACATGAATATGACGTCAAAAGAACAATTGTTTGATTAAAGTTTCTAATCATTACTTCTCTTATGTAATGCGTTGCTTTGCATTTTTAAGAAATAAATACCAATTTAAAGTCAGTGTATTTTTGTCCCTTGTATAGTTTAAAGTTTCACATGTGTGGTGTTTGGGGACTTCACAAAGATCTCTTTCCTCTGTTTAACTGTATAATTGAGATATATTTTATCAGTTACACAGACATTTGGTCCCAATCGGTCATTATATTTTAAATTTACTCGCTGTTTTGATCGGTTTTCATGCGTGATCTATTTCTGGTTTTCTGTGTAAACGGCCATCGGTGATGGGCAAGTGTTCAATTGCTTCAACAAACATTTGATGTGATGCTGGTAGGTGATATCTGTTGTAGACAGGTTGGCAATATGTTTTTTTTTATAAAAACTTACCTTTCCACAATAGCAGTTGATTGGTGGAAAACAGGTGACTGATTGGTGATATTGATGTTTAATACGTTGTCATCGGTCCACTCCATAATTTGTCAAAAAATATCGATCAATTACCGATGGCTCTGTGTAACTGGGATGTCATCTAGACCGGTAATTAGCTGAACACTTATCTGCCTTAGATTCACCGCCAGCATTATTTGAAATGTAAAAAGAGCTGGTCGGAGTAACGATTTCTTGACGGAGGAACGGACAGACGGACTAGGCGATCCCTCCGTAATCTCCAGTTCTTGCAACGGCCGATATAAAAATGAAACATATTTGAATTCTTTAGTTTAATTAATTTAATATTTTGCTAGTATTTTGAGAGCATTTTCGTAGTATAATAAGTACTACTAATCACAATTGATCTATACATTCATCTTCCTGTTTCAACAAGATGAAAGTGAAAAAGTATTATAGAAAAGATCATCAAACTGTTTGATGATCTTTCCTATAATACTTTTTCACTTTCATCTTGATCAGTTTTCTGGAAGTTGTGATCTCTGGAAAAATAAAGAAACAAGACTTTTAAGTAAATAAGAATTTTTAAAATGTTAACTCGGACAAATGCAAATACATCGTTGAAATTAAAATACTATTTCCGTCATTTTAATATTTTAGCAATATTGAATAAGAATACGAAATTCGTGTAGATATAATCGGGAGATCTCTGATATCGTCGTTTTGCGTCTCAATTGTGCAAGTCATGACGTTGGGCACGGTGTCGTAGGATTGACACTGACGAACTTTGCAGAAGATGTCAAATGTTCGATAATAGTCAACCCATAAAATACCTCTCTCTTAAATTTTGCTGTTGTGTTTCAGAAAATAAACATTTATATTTAAAAATGTAGTTCCACAGAGGTATCTTTTAGGTAGAAATAATGGAGACTGAACCGTATACAAAATGTAAAATGTGACCGAACCGGTGCCTTTTTATCAACAATCTGTACAATTTGACGGAATTCTTGAACCGGTGCGTGCTGACCATACCGGTGTATGGTCAAAACAGAAAGTAAGCCAGTTTACAGTATCCTAACAATTTTAAAGGAATGGGACTGATGGATTTTGAAGAAAAATACAATAAGAAGTCATCACAGTTGAAGCTTTTGCGGATCAGTTGTTCTCTAAAAAGTATTGCCCAAAACAAATCACATCTCTCGGTTCAAATTTGCATTCTGTCAAACCGCCAAATACAGCTCGAATTTTGAAACAATCAAAGCTTTTCCAATATCAAAAGCATGTGCATTTGTTACATATATGATTTCATAAATAATGCAATGAATTGATAACTTAGGAAATGGTATGTGATCTATTCAGTGAAGTAAAATCTATACACATACCTTTCAGATGTAAACAGTCCGCCATATTGTATGACAATACCGGTGCCCGAAAAGTCCGTGCCGGTGCTCGATCACGACAGTGAAGAGTGAACCATATATTATCCTGCGTCCTTTTTCTCCAGCCATAATTAATTTACATTATACTGGTAGAATTGGATTCTGTTCTTTTATTGCCAAATGATTGAAGTTTAGCTGATCTAAGTAGTGTCTAACACTTTGATAGTTTAAAATGATAGTGCCTCTAGCTTGGAGCGAACCCACACCGTCACGGCGACAGCGCCTAGCCCTGCAATTCCTGCGACGCAACCAACTGAGCTAGCGGGGACAACCCACCAAAAAGGTTGATCGGATAGCCCTGATATACGTAACAATCACTGCATGACACCGGTAACGGGTTATTTTACTGATAATTAAGAAATTTGAATTCACTTCAAATTTCTCTTGAAATTCATCAAATGTATAGAACCTTCCAGAATTATTTAACAGGTCATTTACAAAGTGTACCCCCTTTGCAATATAATTATGAAAACAAAATGCCTTCCCACTAATTTTGAAGTGGTGATTTAACCAAATAGGTTGGGAAATATATTCTTTCCAACTACTAGGTTCTTTTACGAGTAAAAGAGCTTGATATGCATTCCACAGATCTTTCCAAAACATTTTTAATAATCCTCCTTTTCTGTATAATAAAATCACTCCCACAATTACTGAACTCTGATAGGAATGGACATATTTTTATAGCACGAGAGAGTAATTTATTGTCAGTTTTCCAAAATCTTCTTAGCCATGTAACTTTAAGTGCATGTATAAATTTCTCAATGTCAGTTACTCTAAGGCCCCTCATTTCATAGTTTTGGATAATAACAGTTCTTTTTACTTTATCTGCGGCATCTCCCCAAATAAATTTGAAAAACATAGTTTGTATTTTTTTTTTAATTATATCTATATTTAGGTTGGGTACAGATATGAACAAATGATTCGATTTTGCTAGTGCTAATGATTTTATTTCGCTGCGTGGGGAGGCTATGTTTTGTGAGTGTGGCGATTCCTGATATGCATATATGCCTTTTTTAAAACAACATTTTTACCAATTGGAGTTAAAATTCTCTTTGATCAAACAGACAGTAGATTTTTTATCTCATTGATTTTAGGTGTGTAATTTAAATTTATCATCTCATCTAAATTAATAGAAAATTGTATACCTAATAGTTTGAATTGATCCCTTTCCCATTGTAAGTGAATATAATGACATAATTTGTTTTCATTACCTTTCATTGAACCTATCCATATAGCTTTGGTTTTATCAACATTAACATGTAACCCAGATATTTCAGCATAGAATTTTAACACTTTTAAGGAATTATACAATGACCTTTCTGTCCCATCTAGTATAAAGGTTGTGTCATCCGCGTATTGTGAAATTAAAAATTCAATATTATTAATTTTAATACCGGAATAATCTTTATTTTGTTTGATAAGTAAGGATGGAATCTCTGCAAATAAAATAGAGAGGTACGGAAACATAGGACCACCTTGTCGACAACCACGTTTTATAAAAAACCAATCTGATAGATGGCCATTTATATTGATACATGATTGTATATTGTTGTAGAACAGCTTTATCCAATTTATAAAATTTTCTCCAAAATTAAAAAGTTTAAGTACTTTAAGGAAGGCTTCCCCTAATGAGCTTCGGTCGATATCGCTACGGTTCGGTCGCGGCCGTAGTTATCGTTTTTGCCCTGTGAAAAATGTAATTTTACAAAATAACTCAAAATAAATTGTAAATGTTTAGGTTAAGAGTTAAAATCGTTCAAAATATGTTATAGAGGACAAGAATTTCGACATATATCATGTTTAAAAAGAAAATAATTTTAAAAAAATCCAAGTTCCGGTCACGTGACGTTTTGGGAATTCCCTGCTTGCAAACCGAAAGTACAGAACCTAATGCAGGTAGAATGTGATTTTCGAGTGAGATTTAATACTCGTAAACGTTAAACAATACGGAAATAACCCATTAGAGCATTATAGACAGAACACAACTACGCCAACGTGTATTTGTGGATGGAGATGCCTGTAAAAATCCGAGTTTCAAATACGGACAGGTTTAAAACACAGCCCGGTCGTAAAATAAAATACGGCCCAAAAAGGAAAACACTGTTCTCCCTTTAACTTTTTGATTTCCTAAGATATCTTCAAAATTCTTTTTGCATCTTAAAGATAACATTCGTGGCTTTAACTGAAGCATTTATTTTGAAAATTTTTCAACAAGAAGATAAACTAATTTTGTCTTAAAGATGGACCGTCTTTTGACTAAAATTAATACGGAAACGGAAAACACGGTCCTATTCTTTAATTTCTTTATCAAAAAATATAACTTTAAAATTCTTTTTGCATATTAAATAGACCCTACAGGCTATGTGAGAAACATTTTATGTTGAAAATATCTTTATTAGAAATTAAATTAAGGGGTAGGACTGTGTTTTTCGTTTCACACGGTACTTTGAACTCTCATTAAATCTGCAATCTTTTTCTATATGTGTTATTGTGAACAGTACTTGTATAATTGCAGACATCACTGCAGTGTTATAGTACATTAATCTATTAAGATAAACATCTTTCAGATGTAGTAATGTTTAGGCAAATGATCGAATTTCATTTTATATTATGTGTTTTTTGCTCTCTAGTCATATCTCAAAACAGTGGGTAGTCCTTTTCAAATCTTAATTTCTGAAGTTAACTACGGTAAAAATATTTCAAATTGTTATATGTTACTCAGTTATGATTATAGATGATATTAATGTAATGTTTATTGATGTACCTACTTAAATTTTTTGAAAAAATAGGCTAAAGTGATTTCGGCTATTTTGGTTTTTCGAGAATTTAAATGAATTCCTGTATACTGTCACTGAAGTTTTCACCAATATAATTGCTATTTTATTAAAATCACTCTTGATATGAACTTTTATAATAAGAACAATTATATCTGCAGTGAATTAATGCTTTTTGCATAGAAATTTGTCCAAAAACTTCAAAAAATAAACTTTTTTGAAATCATGTACCTTTGTATTTTTTCCCATACACAAAAAGAGAAGTCGGGGAATTAAAAAATGTGAAAATGCAAAAAGCACACGTTAAAAATTTGTTTAAATGTGTATTTAAATTAGATAATGCAATTACATCACAAATATTGCAAGTTTTAGTTAGTATGAAATTTTTCCCATTAGGGGAAGACTTCCTTAAACATAAATGACCATGAAATTGAATCGAAGGCCGTGGTAAAGTCAGTTAAAAGTAACATTCCTGGTATGTTTTGTTGTTCCGTATAAAACATTAAATCATATATTAATCTTATATTTTCTCCTATAAATCGACCAGTCAGGAATCCACTTTGGTCTTCACTGATTAAATTTAAAAGAACAGTTTTTAGACGATTTGCAATGCTTGCTGAGGCTATTTTATAAGAGACATTGAACAAAGAAATAGGTCGCCAGTTTTTTAAATACAATTTATCTTTATCCCCTTTTGGAATACAAGTTATTATTCCTTGTTTATCTGTAACAGATAATTGAAAAGCAAAATTTATAGAACGCAACAAAAAATTTCCTACATCAATCCAAAAGAATTTTTAAAAAGGCAGTCGTGAATCCACTACTGCCTGGTGAAGAATCATTGGGCATTCTTTTTAAACTTGCAAGCATTTCAGAATATGTCAAATTACCTTCTAATGAAGTTTTTACCTGCTGTGTGAGTCTCTTATAATTACCATCTTCAAATAATGTATTTAAATTCATATCAGTAACATCTCACCATGCATAAAGTGATTTATAATGTTCTGAAGCCTCTTTTAAAATGTCATTTTGATTTGCTAATAAAACACCTGATTTTAAATATATATTTGCCATATATTTTGAAACAAAGTTCCTATTTTCAAGATTACAGAAGTATTTAGTTGGCTTTTCAACTTCAAATGCCCATTTAATTCTGGACCTAACAAAAGCACTTTCAATTTTTTTCTAACTCAATTAAATTTCTTTTCTTACTTTCTAAGTTTTCTGTAAAACTGTTAGCTTTTTCCTAAGTTTCAATTTCAGCAATGGACTCTTTTTCTTTTTTATCTTCCTGTTTCTTTTTAAAAGATGAATAAGCAATAGTTTTTCCCCTTTATTTCCATCATAAAATGTTTCACAGAACAACTTATCATGAATTGAAAAAATTATTTCACTGTCAGGTATATTTTCATTTGTCATATTGGAATTTTGGTGTTCTGATGCATATCTTTAATTTAATATCTTTTATTAACTCTTTTATTTCTTGCACAAATGTTAAATCTTTTAATAATGAATTGTTAAGCTTCCAGTATGAAGTACTTTCCTTAAATTTTCCAATTTCCAAATTAAGAACTACCATTGAGTGATCAGTCCTGTATCCTGGGAGAATATAAGTGCTGTCTAAATCTGTAAAGAGAGTACTTGATATTAAAAAGAAATCTAGCCGGGCTTTTTTAATTGGGTTCTTTTTTAAACCATGTATATTGATATTTTTGGATATGATAATGTTTTTGACTACTGGTGCTTTATCCCTAAAATCTGAGTCAAAATAAATGTTTCTTTAACTTTAACGTTTCTTGAAACAAAAAAGTGAAATATGCATATCAGGAATCGCCACACTCGCAAAACACAGCCTCCCCACGCAGCGAAAAAGAAGAGAGGAAGAGATAGCATGTTTGTTATAAGTATGTCAATTGAAAAACAAGCCACAATTAACGAAACAGGGAACCTTTGGGGATACTGTCTTGGAACGGTCAGTGGAAAAACAAATTGCCACTGGGGGTTAAAACCAGGTTCTAGGATGCACCAACCTCACACTCGCCCCAACAGGTACTCATATCACAAAACAAACACAAGTTGTCTTGGTGAAATAACTCCAACTCACCCATCAGCTTAACAATGTTGCATGCAAATGCACACAAACATATGAAACATAAGAAGATAATAAAGCATTGAAAAGCCAGAGGGGCGGGTACTCAATGACCTTATCGAGACCATAGCACCTGGAGTCAAATTAGCAAGAACACGATGACAGTGATAAAAGAAAAAAAATCGAACTTCTAATTTCACCCAAAATTCATTTTTGAAATTTAAGCCAGTTTTCGCCATTTGCAATGTTTGCGACCTCTTAACAAAAAAGAGAACCTGAGGGATTACCGATCTGAACAAGAATAAAAAGAAATGTCTTGATTCTCATTTTCGTTTATAAACTAATTTCAATGTAGACACTTTAATAAATATATTTTAAAAAAGTAAACTTATATTGACGTAATGCCCGGTTGTTTGTGGAATATAAAAAGGTGAAATATGCATATCAAACCTAAAGGATATAAATTGCATTACAAAAGATTTTAAATCACAAATCCCAGAATTGGCTCTGTTAGGTGATTTTGGATGAGTTTCGTTTACTGCTAACTGCCACTAACGAAAATCATATATGTTTATTACAAGAAAAAGAAACTCTAGGTATTTTGCTCATATTGTATTGTACAGTGTATTATATTCAACACAACAAAAATTCTTGTAATATTAAGGCCCAGTCTATGAAGCCTTTAATGAGACAGGATGTCTGATATAATTTTGATAACACGAACAATTTATTTAAAATAAGATTACAGTTCACACAAAAATGGAGAGAAGGAATTAATAATATGCCGAAATTGGAAAGATATGCTAAATTTAAGACAGAATTTAAGACAGCAGTTGGAAGGGACAACTATTTATCAAAAGTCATTTATAAAAGGTCATTCCTTAAATTGAAACTGGAAGTAAACATGAAAGAAAGTGAATACAACCTTTAGGACAAAATTCCTGTCCAACAATTGATAAATTTAGTAGATTAATGAAATCCGAAATTAAAAACATTTGTTTTCAAAATTAAAAAAAGTGAAAAATGCATATTAGGAATGGCAACATCCAGAAGACACAGCCTCCTCACAAAAGATTCATTAATAAAAGTGTTCAAGATGTAAGAAAAAAAGCACGTTGATGATGATGTTGTAGTTGTAGTTCTGTTAAAGCTGTATCTAAAATATTGCAAACATATGCATTTGGTGTAATAAGATTGTTCACAACTTCCAGAATTTGAGTTGTTGTTTCAGAAATAAGTTCCCGAAATGTTGTATAATTTTGTTTGACAACTAGAAAGTTCTGACGTTTAGAGTCTCCCTTACGGGAGTTCAATTTAACTCAAAACAACAACCGAGGTGAGTATTGGTTTAGATATAATTTCAGCTTAGATGTTTTCTGTGTGTCTTGTAGAAAGCGCTATCTCTGATTTTCACGTTGTTCAAAAGTTATAATGACAAACTTGATTGCTGAAATGGAATGTAACCAAAAAAGTTTGAATATACTTTTTAAATAATGAAACAAAAGTATACTTAAAGAAATTAGAAACGCAACTTCTTTAAAAAAGAAATACATTTCACGTTTAAAGAAGTTGCGTTTCTAATTTCTTCAAAACATATTATATAGTAAAAGAAATTTAAAACGCAGCTACTTTAATCACGAAATATATTTTGTGTTTAAAGAACTTGCGTTTCTAGTTTCTTTAAGTATATATTTATAACTTATGGTACTACGATAGATATACATGTACATTGCATGCTGCTTCTTTTATATTGTAAAGAAAACCAGTATCTTTTACTAAGTTGTTAAGAGGATAACCTAACGTTATTGAGTTGAGCTGTTCATGTTGAAAATGTTCCTTACTGCCCAAGGTGCATAGTCCGGGATGACAGGAACTCAATAAACAAGTTAGAATCGTCAGTGCACTGTCATCGATAATAAAATTTCTTAAAAAAAAAACAACTCAAAGACGCAAGACGCAGTTCAATAAAACTTCGGATAAATTAATGTAAATAAAATATTTTTATTAAGCATACGTTAAAAAAAGTTAGAAAAGTAAAGAAAAAAATAACTTGACCTAAAAAATCCCTAAAATTTTATTCACATCCAAACACTAAGCAACAGAAAACATTTTAAAGCCCTTAAAAATGTGTTGCACTATTAGAAAATGAAGAGATCCTTGTTTTGAGAACTCGTGCTTTCAAAACAACAAAAGTCACAAGAAATAATAGTACCGAGTCAAGGGGTCTAACCTAAAGTAAGAAGATCGATGCTTTAAGACGGCCATTTCATGGAGAGTGGTGTCAATTGGTGATAAAACAGCATTGTTTTGTTTACATCGACCACTAATTCAGTAAAGTAAGTACATTTTCTTGTATTATAGGTATTGTGTATGAGATAACCACCTAGCCGCTTGTTTCAGACATCTGCTTTTGGTCCGTTTTTGTCTGTCCATGCAGTGGTTGAAGCGTGAAAGAAGGGATAGCGACATATGGGTCCAAACTCTGCAATGTCTGCAGACTGATTTTGGGAGCTTTAGAGAATTAGATTTCGCCTTGCTGTGTTTGCGAGGTGCGGCATACATTATTTAACACTTTAGAACGTTTCCTGTGCTAATAGGAGCCTCTGTGTTAATTTTTTTTCACATTTAAGACGATTTCATGGAGAACTGTCTCACTTTAGGACAATGTCATGGAGAGCTAAATTTTGGAGAGGTTAGACACTGATTAGTTTATAATGAACAGAAGTATATCTGTAATTTTTATTGTAATTGTACCATGTATTGAACATGATTATATTGGCAAGTCAAGAACTGCACCCATTAAATGCAATGAGCACAATTAAGACCAGTATATCATTGCTTGTTAGGTATCCATGACTGTACTACACTTTAGTGCTTAAAACGGATTACGCGACACAATTTCACCTTAAGACATCCCATTTTAACGTATGCACCAGTCGAAAAGTCATATGAATCCACTCTCCCACCCCCACCCCCCTGCCGGAAGTACGGGCGGGAAAAGCCATGTTTAGCCATTCGGATGTCTGCACTGCGAGGCAAGTGTGATGGTTTTGATTTAGCGCCAAAGTGTCCTTGATTTTTATTATTTACACTAGTCAAAAGTTCTAAGTGCACACTTGATAAATGTTAATTTTTCCAATAATTTGATTGAATCTTTCAAAATAGTGTAAATTACAATGAAGAAGAATCAATATTTTATTAAAGCACACCAAAAATTTTAAGTCTGCTTAACCAGATTAAAAAATAATAATATTTTAGCTCACTTGTTCTCAGAAAGCAATTCTCAAGTTAATTATCATTGCATCGGCTATCATTTGTGATCGTTTTCTCATCTCTGCATAATTTAAATTTCATGCAGATTTAAAGGAAATACTGTAGTTTGCCATTCCATTGCACTGAAATAGCTTTCTGTAGCTTTGTAATGGTCTGCTGGGCACGATGAGCCAACACACTCAACTTTATTTTATCCATAACGTTTTTACAGGATTTCAAGGAGAAAATTCCATTTTTCACACAATGTTTTGTGCCAAAAGTTTTTGAATTGTCTAGCAGTTTGGGATGATACAATTTTCTATTATAGATGTGTGACAGCCTTTCCAAACGAAAAAAAATGTATTCATTTCGATAAAATTGACCAGTTTTCGGATACGCCTTTTGACCGAATAAGCGTCATTTTCGAAAAATTCGATTTTGAAGTTTATTGAATTTCTATAAATTTTAGTTTTAAATTTTATTTATTGGACACTTATCCAACAAATGTTACACTAATTTTTTCGAGTTTACGTTGTTTTACGTAAATATGTAATGACGTAATTGAGTAACATCAGCGTTCAACGTAAGCAACGTAATCAATCTAGAAAATAATATCGTTTGATTTTCTTCTTAAATTAATAAAATATGCAAAAATAAGGTATTTCTTTTGCATTTACGAAAACCGTCAATATTTGTTTACAACAAATTTGAAGTTGTGCCTGTGAAAAGAATTTTGACGGCAATGTTGTTGTCTGCTGATGTCAACCGTTTCATGGTTACAATTTGTTGGTGTGTTTTTCGTGTTTGTCTTGAGTCGGTGAACATGTGAAAAACAAAAAAGATTGTAAAAAAATAAATTTCGCTTGCCGCACGGGGATAATGCATAAAAAGCGTATGCCGACGTGGATGACGTAAAACGTAAAACATATGCACAGTTTTCAAAAAATTATTGTTGTTTGATCATTATTAACATTAAGTCAAACTTTCATTCAATTTGAATAAGTTTACTTTAAGATATTAAAAAATGAAAAGTGTGCACTAAGAACTTTTAACCAGTGTATTTAGCGGTAATTTTACCATCAGGCTGTTCCCACATGGTGGGTATTTTACAAGGTATCTGCTTGGGCCAAAAGCAAAGTGTCTGCTAGTCTGCAGGGTTACGATCCCCTGCCTTTAATACCATCTTCAGATATAATCAAGTTCTGATTAAAATCAATTTAATCAGATATTTTTAGTAGGTGCACTTAATCCCTACTGTTCCCAGTGTTATTGGCTTTTTTGCTGAAACTTTCAAAGTTTATATAATTTCCAATCGACCAGTATTTCGACATTGTGTTAAATTGACTACATGCAAAACATATTTATTATGATGATTTTAGTACACGCATTTGTTCTCCTCACCTTTTTTATTTTTATGTGGATGTATTCTTTTTAGGGATGGCAACGAATAGCAAAATTGTCATTAGAATATTTTGATGTACAAGTATTGTAATATTCGATAGTTATTTGTATTTGCGATCTCTTTGCTGGAGTATGCCGTATGTGTCTGTCAAACAACACTTCCGGCTTAATAACGACTTTCCAATTATAATAACGTTTCACATCAGGTCATGCTAAAGTAAGATCAAATCTCGGTTTCTAACATTTAATGATCATGTGCTGTCCGCTTACTGATAAATAACATTAAGTTACTATAAAAGAAGTCAGTGTACTTTCGTCGTCTTTTGTACGTGCATTTACGGGACATAGTAATTTTATGGTGATACCGTTGTCGTCACGGCAGTTACGCATGTTGAATTGAGACGATAACTGCATTAAACTTTTAAGTTTCTAACTATTGGAGGAAGCAGAATGAAATCCAAGTGTTGTTAGCATATTTAGCATTTCACTTGTTTGAGTTTGCACGTGACTGCAATACCGATCGGGATTGGATGCGCGTGATACTGATTATGCAAATTATCTTTATTATGACAATCATTTGATAGGGCTTTTTACCTTTTTAGCTTTACCCAATGGTAAAGTTTTGAATTAAAACATACACCGGCATTAGTGAATTCACACCTCATGGCAAAACTCTTTATTAAACACCGGTCCGTATTGTTATCAAGAAGCCCTGATAATTGATATTAATGGTCACTCAAACTGCCAATCACTGTTAATTGGTGGAAGAATATTGA